>PVJA010002148.1:0-111668 GCA_004027025.1 Myocastor coypus | reverse complement strand
TGGGATTACAGGTGTGCACCACCACGCTCAGTTTTTATTCATACATTAATACTGTTAGCATTAAAATTTTGATGAATGTAGGAAATTAAGCTGACACATTCTCCACGTATTAATGTAGGGCTCATTAAAGAACCAAGCTTTTAAAAATATTAAACACTATTTGGCAGAAGACATGGAGATGAGGTCAGACCGCAGCCACGGGAGGGGCTCCTGTGGCTTCCCGTAGAGCACGCATAACTTTCTCTAGTAGAACCAGTACAGCACCCCCAGGAGCACTGCCCAGGGTGGGCCAGACCAGCTTTGCTAAGACCTATGGGAGTCACGAAGCCTTGGGCCTGGCTAAGTTCTCAGACCTCAGCATCCGCACCCACGAAGCCTTAAATCTTTGGCTCAGTGGTGGGAGCTGGAGTAGATTAACACAGCATACTGCTGGCTGAAGCACAGGGTCCGTAGGAAGAGCAAGACTTTTTACATGCTAAAATTGCAAGTTCACATAAAATGCATGGCCTTTTACTAGAAAGGGATTCAGAGACTGCCACCTGGATGAGCACAGTGACACAACAGGAGCTGGTGTAGCCACACTAGGGACAGGTGCAGCCCGAGAGCTGTGGCTTGTGCCTGCACTTTGCAGCGCTTCTGAGTTCAGAAAGAAATTTTACAAGTGCGGTTGCCATGAACATGCATCCTTACCCAGATTTTGGATGTTTCTGTCTTGACAGGAAGTAAACCCTGGTGTAGCTGGCACAGATGCCCCATGTTGTTGTCCTGTGTTGACATCCAGGCCCACCGTGAATGCATTGATTTGTGAGAACATTTATTCCATGGCGGGGCATGCTCTACATGTTCTGCTGACGTTGCTTAGAGCGTTACCTGATGGCATCCGGGTCTGTCTGCACCTCTCCACTGCAGACCATCCCAGCAGCTCAGGTGATTGTGCTGGAGGCTGAGGATGCGGCCAGGGTGAATGTCTCTGTGAAGGACCCTGAACCAATGCTGGAGAAGGAGGCACAGGGACAGCCACCTCTCCTGAAGCAATGGGGCTTGCTGAAGCACCTGTGTCCACACAGTCTCTGGGTGTTCACTAGACAGAGGCCACAGCCCACCTGTGGAGCAAGGGAAGCAGCAGGGTCCAGCAGAGCAGCACCAGAACTGGCCTGGGTGAGGGGCAATGACGTAGGAGGATGGCCTGTGTGCTGCGGATACTGGGGACAGGGTGATCGTCCTGCCTCAGGGGCCCAGGGAGGAGGGAGATGCCCAGAGTGAAGGAGCCTGGGAAGGTGGTGAGAGCCAGCGAGTCCAGGCTGAGAAGAGCATGAAGTTAACGTGTCGAGGACCTTGACTCAGAGCTCCCCGGACCAGTTCTAAAAGGGACGGAGGGTGGGGAGCTAAGGACCTGGCCTGTGTGGCCTGACAGGAGGCCGGCAAGGGGAAGGAGTGTCAGGAGCACAGGGGCTTGTGTTTCCTACCTGTATCTACACACCTTCATCTAGGAGGTCACATTCACACAGACCAGCAGAGGATAGACAGGGTGACTCAGAGAGGAGCTGCAGGTCTGCTCTGGGCTCGTCTTTCCAGAGCAGGCCTCCTACAATTTGTGTGTATTTCCTGAATAACATGACCAAGGTTGGCAAGGTACGATGTGAAAATTCTAGTGACTTCCACAGAGAACAACGTGCCATCACCAGCCTGCTGCTGCTTAGGGATGCAGGTGGCCTGGGGAGACGCATCGTAGGTCAGGAGGGAAATGAAGGAGAGCAGCAGAACCCCGCCGTGTCAGCGCAGCAGCCTCCCGTCAGGCCCTGGTTCCTGCATGCCCAGGCCAACCTGAATTGGCCTCCTAGTACGGAGAGCAGCGTGCTTGTGGAAATCACAGTTAAGGAAGAAAGGAAAGGTGCAAGGCAGGCGCTCCTCATCAGGCACTCCTCATCTAAGATGAGCCCCGTTGCTTGGGAACACAACCGCGGACCTCCCCCTCCAGGCCAAGAGTGACACAGCTGTGAAGGCTCACTTCTGGGGAGGTTTGGCAATGATGCCCCTGCCTCAGGGCCAGGTTGTTACTGTAGCCCACTTGCAGACACTTGTGGGCCGTAGCACCAGGTCCGTGCTGGCCTTCACTGGAGACCCATTCGCAGCTGCAAGTGGCTGGTACGCTTTTAATGTCATGTTCCCCTCCCGTCTCAGGACCAGCAGGGGTGGGTCACGGACCCAGGTGATGGCATTATGGCCATCTTTCTGCCTCTTCCGCTGGGCCTGGCGGGATGGCTCAGCGGTCTAAAGCGCCTGCTTGGGAAAGCTTGGGCGGCTTCAGGGACCGCGGTTCGATCCCCGGCACCACATGCTGCACCAGCCCTGCCTTCGGGGTGGGCTGAGCCGGCCTTAAACATGAGTGAATAAAACAAATAAAGGTTCTGAAACAAGAAATAAATAAATAAATAAATTTTTTAAAAAATTTAAAAAAAAAATAAAGAGCTTGTGTGTTTAGGCCCACACTCACCACCCCAGGATGTCCAGCACCATGGCTGATTAACCTGGTCACCATGTCTGCAGGTCCTCCCCTGCTTCTGAAGCCCCACCTGTGGATACCGCACACACTCAGAAGGCCAGGAGACCACAGGCGTCAGCTCAGGACCCCCAGCTGGCATTCTGTGCCTTCCATCAGGGTTGCTGCAATTCTAAGATTTGGATTTGTACTAAGTTGTACTTATTCTTGCTTGAGTTTATTAATTTAGACTTTAACCACTGCAATATTTAGCCAAGGCTATTTTTCATCATGAATACATTTCTTTTCCCGCCCAGTTTAAACAATTGTTCACTGAACATTTTCACTGTGCTCCAAAGCAAATGGAACATGAAGACCGAGCATTAGTTGTGTCCACAAGCAGTATCGATGCGGACCAGACCAAAGTCATCATCTATTCGCTTACGTGCAAGAGCATGAGCAAAGCCCTGTGTCTCCCACAGAGACCATCGTGAGTGCGGAGTACTCTCCAGGAAATTCCACACTTCTAGGTGGTGTTTTCAATTGAGAAAATTAGTGTTGATCATCAAGACAGCAAGCATTGTTTATCAGTTCCCTGAGTTGTGAGGTGCACGGACTCTTGGTCACACACTGTCCTGAGTGTTTCCCTGGGGGTTTCAGGATGAGATGAATAATGAAATGGGTAGGTGCAGTTGAGTAGATTTTCCTCACTTGTGTCAGTGGGCTTCATCCAATTAGATGAATTTTTAAACAATAAAAGACGAACTACCCCATGAGTGAGAGAATGCTGGTGCACGGACTTCAAAACAGGACAGCTCATTCCTATGTTTCTGCTACTTTGTTTCTGTCGGTTCCGTTTTCTAGATTGTTCTTTCCAGTAGAGGCATGACTCATCCGTCTCTCCACCCATCCGGCAGCTCCATGAGCATTTATATTCCATTCATTGGCTTGACTTTGAATATAGAGCGATAAATACTTCATGACAGCTGCCCTCAAGAACATCAAAAGAGCAGGAAGAAGCAGCTGGAGCCATGACAGATTGCGTATCCTCAGGTCTCACTGAAGGGCAGAGGAGAAGCTCTGAGAAGCAACAGCTCGCAGGTGGTCTAGCAGATTCTTGCAACTGGGCCGGTTATGATGGCCAGTGGCCAAGAAGACTGAGCACAGGAGACCTTCCAGAGAGAGGAGCAGAGGGAGTAAGCAGGAGGGGTGCAGAGCATCATGGTCCAGAGACCTCCCTGCTCCTCGCCGCCACAGGAACACATGCTACAATGGAAATGGGGGCAGCTGGGAGCGAAGCTGGTTTCCTGGCCCCACAGCCGTGCTGTGAGCTGACAGGGACCTTGCTCCATGATGTGGGAGAGGGAGAGTCGGGAAGCCAGAGAAATCGTGTCCAGCTTGGGCACCGCAGAACAGATGATAACCAGCATCTGACTTTGGAGAAGCATCACTGGGCGGGGTGACAGGGGGAAACTCTCTTTCTGGAGCAATGAACCTGTCAGGAGCGTGTGGAAGGAATGTCCCCACTGCTCTGGCCTGAGCATGCAAAGGCGTGTGGCGAGGGGGCAGCTATCGTTACAGAGACAGTCTGCCCTCCTAGATGGTGCTTTCAGACCCTCACAGGGTGCACAGGTGCCCGTGAACTCCGGTGTGGTTGGGCTTCCTGGCATTCTGTACTTTCCGTGTGTACTTTGAAGCTTTATTCTCTAAGAGTCCGTAACATTTGTCAGAACAGGAAAGGGTTGGAACAGTACAAAGAAACAGACCCCACAGTACGACCACCAGTACCAGGCCTCAAATCCTGATGGGCTAGGTGAAGCTGTGCCCCCTTGTCCCTCCTCAGCTGAGGGTTTTCCTGTGGGCTCAGGCCTCCTCCACCCAGCACTGCCCTCCTTTCCCTCCCGCAATCCTGTCTCAAGGTGGCAGAGTTGATTTTCCCACCTCAGTCAAAGTCCCACCACACCAGAACCCCGTGGCTCATGAGAGCACGGAAGGACCACAGCTGGGGTGCAGCTGGTGACAGCCGCTCTGACACAAACCTTCACTAAGAGCTCGGGAAGGGTCTCACCTTCATGGAGATCACAGTGCCCCTAGAGCCAGCACAGCGTGATGCTCCCCTCACGCCACCAAAGGAATCTACAGCAATCTCAGCACTGCCTCTGGGGGCAGGTTCAGGCCTGGGGCAGGGGAGGTTAAATTCACACTTTGTGCTGGGATCACTGACAAGCAAACCATTGTGAGTTTTCTAACTTTAATCCTTGCATCTGAAATCTAGTGTGAGAATGCATTAGCCCGTTAATATAGATGGGAAGCAAGTAGTAGAGAAAAGAGTAATGGGTCTGGTGCTGGCTGCAGTTGTCACTATTTATTTCATCCCAGCTTCCTGGAGAAAACTGAATTAAGAAGATGACTTGGAATATAGCATATAATGGCCATTGCTATTCCAATGAAGGCATCAGGGTCTGGAGTGGTCCTGGCCACCTAACAGCTCCTGGAACATGGCAACCATTAGTCTGGTCCTTCCCTAGAACCTTGAGTTTTCCCTCCCGTAAATCATGTGTCCCCTCCAAAGTTCAGCATAGGAAGCTTGCTAATCCAACGCCATTTCTGAGGGATCAGGTGTTTTGATTCCTCTTAAAATGCTCTCAGGAACCCAGACTCTAGGGTGACTGGCTGTGTGCATGGGAAGCTGAGCAGCCTGGGTAGGTCTGCGCCAGAGAACCAAGTTCAGAGCAACAACAAGCCCTTCCCTCGCAATGGTCCAGGTGGTAGTTTTTAGGTAATCTATGCAAGAGAAAACACGTTGAGCCAAGATGGTTCCTAGGACTCATAACTGCCGTGCATGAAAATGAGCTCCATACAAGTGTACCAGTGAAAGCTCAACGTCCCTGGACTTCCTGAAGGCTGGCTCGAGGTGCCGTGGGACTCGGCCAGTTACTAGGCCTTCACACATGCAAGCTGGAATGTTTTTATTGCTCTTCTTACTTACTTGAGTTCAAGACATACCAATGAGGTTCCTCTATCATTGTATTCTGAAGCTGCAAGTGCTCTTGTTGTCATAAAAGGAAGCGTAATATTACATTCACAGTGACAAGATTCCGGCCAGCACTCCCGCACGGTTCCTCCTGTAATATATCGGTGATAGTTCTCTCCTGTGCTATAGTTTTGTTTTGCTGAAGTTAGGCCAATGTGCAGGAAACACTAAATTTTAAGCCCACACACAATGAGGCACACAAAAGCCAATAGCAATGAAATTAAAAGGGAACAATAATCTCTGCTTCATCTGTGAAAGTGTAAAGGAGGAAGTATTATCTTCTAAATTAACTTGTTCTCTTTTAAAATTTATATTATTACGAGTATTTCTCAGCTTTGTATAATTGTTAAAGTTTTCTTTCTTTTTTACGTATTTGGCTTAAGGTCTCACTACGCAGATCAAACTTGTGGCAATCCTGTTTTCAGCCTCACCAGCAGTAGGATTACAGGCGTTCCCCACCAAGACCATGACCAGACTCATTGGCCAGCTCAGTACACTCAGGGCCTGGGCAAGCACGGCATGTGGGACCAGGAATCAAACCCTGGGCCCCGCACTTGCCTAAGCAGCAGCTTAGCCCATGAGAAGCCACACTGGCCCATCATTATTAATCTTAAAGGAAAACTAACTTATCTTTGAGGTTTTGTATTCATGTGTTTTTTATCTTCCCTAATTCATATTTGAGGATTTGTTTATGTGTACTCTTCTGGGTGCTCTGTGTGCCGGGCTCGGGCAGTTCTGCCGTGTGTGACATTCTGACTCTGCTCACCGTGTCCTAGCGGGCGGTGGGCCAGTGGTTGGTCCCTGGAAGTGCTAGTGACTTAGCATCTAAATTGCAGGTGACTGTGCACCTCTGGGTTAAGCAGAGCTGGGGCTGCAGAATCAGGGGCTCAGCAGAACATGCGAAGCATGCAAGGGACAGCATGGGGCCCGGTGGGAGCCTGAAGCCGAGGAGGCCATTGGTGCCCTCTGCTCTAGTCCCACCAGGCCCTTGTACGCACTCACATTCAAGGGCAGGGTGTGATCCTTCCCAAGCAGCTTGAGTTCTGTCCTGTGGGCATGGCTGCCCTCCCCAAGGCCATGCTCACACTGCTGAGCATTCTCCCAGGGGCTCCCAGGTGAGCCTCCTGTCAGAGGCACCAGCTCCGTGGGAGCTGGGGAGGCCCCAGTCAGCTGGCCTCACTTCAGCATTTACTTAAAACAACAATGATACACACACACAAAATATCACAGGGTACGAACGCCTGTCTCTACATAGAGAAGGGAAAGAAAACCCAGGGCAGTGTCCAGGGGGCTCCTGGCACTCAGAAACTCTTTGTTTTCGGTTTTGTTTTGTTTTTTCCTCCAGAGAAAGGATTTCCAGCAGGCATTTCTAGGACTATGGGGTCCCAGCTACCTGTGCATGATTTCTATTGTAATGACAAGAAAACGAGACGGACTGCTCAATGGATATGGCTTCCACCATGATACGGTGAAGTTTTGCTTCATTTACAAAAAAGCTTTGGAAAAACAAGCCTGTTGCTTTTCAAAAGCTCAGTCACAATGTGTCACTTTAATGTCTTACTCTTTCTCTGCAGTTTTGGTTTCTGTCATTTTGCAGTTCACTGTGAGGCATTTCCATGGAGAAGTGGTAGAAATTTATAAAATTCGGTTCTATGGACTGAATTTTGGGCCATCAATGGCAAATATTTATGTTTTTTTTTTTTTTTTTTGTCTTTTTGAGACAGGGTCTCGCTGTACAGTTCAGGCTGGCCTTGAGCTCAGTTTTGTAGCCCAGGCTGGTCTCGAACTCTCACCGATCCTCCTGCCTCAGCCTCCCGAGTGCTGGGATTACAGGCGTGCGCCACCACGCCCGGCTATGTTTTAAGAACTTAAAGTGGCTCTGTGGGAAGTCCATCTTTAGCCATGCATGTGTCTGCTTCTTCTGCTTCGGTTTGGCTTTGTGGCCTGGAATCCACGGGCTAGGAGCACGGCCCCTACCTTCACAGGTGAGTGCTGGGATGGCTCCAAGCAGTATGGTTTTTCTCTTTATGAGAACTGAGTCAGGAGTGCCCAACTCCATGGACTGGCGAAGCTCTGGGTGTGGCTGAAGGGATCAGCTGAGGGCGCGACCCACCCTGGCACGAGTGGCACCAGCTCTAGGCTTAGAGTCTGAGCAGAGCAGCTAAGAGAACAGCGACCCTGCATCTCAGATGTCCTCTCCTGGCCCAGGCCAAGGGCTTGCTTGTGAGGACATGCCACACCCCTAATGTGTGTTACCACACAATGTGTCCTATCCATGCTGCCATCCCAGAGCCTGTGCCTGTGCTGGCCTAAAGGACCTATGGACATGGGTGAAGGCTGTGGACACGCATAGCCTCCCAGATCACTCAGGCAAAAGTGGCTGTGGCCACGTGAGACCCTCCTCAGGGAAGGGTGGCCATCGTCACAGTGCAGGCCATGCCTTGGAGAAAGGGAGCCCACGGGGAAGGCCAGCAGGCTGGCAGAATCTGAAAGGAAGGGCTGGGACCTGCCCCAAGAGCCACAGCCAGGAACCAGGGAGTGACACCAGTGTGGATCTGGCCTATGGAAACTGAGGGCAGCCTCCAACTTGGGAAATATAAAATCGTAACGGTGGTAATGCGATACAGGCTCCACGGAGAATCCAGGCTTTTTCCTACAATGCAGGAAGTATGGCGTCAAAACGAGGAGAAGAGAGGTCTGTTTTCAGCTCCGCAGCATCTCGCTGTGCTGCCTGCTGGGGCAGTGCTCGACAGGGCCAGGGTGAAGCGAGGCGCATCTGAGTCCTCATGATTCGCCCGTCTGGGCGGCCCAGCGGCATTCGGGCTGCGGTAGCGACCCCACACGCACACGCACGCCCGTGCATGGCGCGCAGTGGCTGGCAGTGCTCAGCATGTAATTAGCATGCACCGAGTGCGCCGTGCCTGAGGGCCACCTGAGAGCACCGACGTCCGGCGCTCCCTCTGTAGCACCGCTCCTCCTGCTTAGCGCCGTCTCCTACCTCGGGTAAGACGGCTGAATCAGCAGGTGCTTATGTCTCCCTAACCCAAATTCTAAACCTGTTTCCACTTCTAAATGTGTCCATGGACGGAGCCTGATTTCCAACTCCCTTCTAGTTCCTGGAGGCAGAGAACCTACCTCCTAAGGTCATCGCGGCCTCTCTGCTCCTTGAAGCGTTCCTGGCAGCCTGGAGTGCTGCCCAGGGAAGCTCTGCCCAGGGAACAAATCCCACCTCTCCAGCATCTCGCTCTAACTCCTAGGAGACCCATTGCCCTTTTGGCGCCCCACTGAGAGAACGCTGCAACCCCACAGACATGCGTGCCTGGGGAGACGGTAGGCAAAAAAAAAAAATCACAAACTGTTGTATGAAAAGTTCTCTCCAGTTAATCCTAACAAGAGGAATTAGTCTCAAATTCTCTCAGTAATTCTGTGCAGTTTGCTAATAAACATCCTGAGGTTTTATTTGGAAAAAAAATGTGATTACATGCCATAGTTTTATGTCCACTCTGTTCAGTGAGACTGTTTTGAAAGACTTGGTGAAGAAACACCAGAGTAACAGCTTCGCTTGGTATTCCTCTGTATCTGGCACTTTCACTGCTCATGAAGTTTCTCGAATGGCCTCTTTAAAAGGGTGCTGCTGTTATTTACTCAGATATTCTAACGTGGGGATTAAACAATGAAGACACAGTTTCTTAAGCAAAGGCTGTGGCAACTTCCGTTAGCCTGGGCGTGTGCTATGACCTCCTAACACTACCCAGCTAGGGTGCAGAAAGCACCTCACAAGTGCCGAGTTTCTCCTATGGGTGCTGGTCAGCTCTGCCGGCAGCCGCCACAGCAGGGCTGCTCTCATTGCTGGCTATGGAGGAAGTGGGTGACAGGAGATTTTATGGAACTTACAGAGGTGACACAAGTCCTTGAGGTGCGGGGAGGAAGAGCCAGCGTGGGGCAGCCTTCCCTAGGACCCCCAACTGGCGGAGTCAGAGGCTCCCTGCCCAGCCCAGCCCCCTGCAAGTGCTTGTGCTGATTCCCAGGTCCAGTCCTTCAGGTGTCTATCACACCATCTTCCTGCTCTGCTCTCTGAGGCTCTCCCCAGCTCCTCACCTGGGCCGGAGCCCTTGGGGCCGACGCCCAGCCGCCAGGAGCGGGCCAGGGGCAGGAAGGGCTGTGGTCCTGTCCATTTCTAGGTCAGGCTTGTGTTCTTCAGATGAATAGTTCAATGTCCAGGTGTACAATAGCTCTTTCAGGAAAGAATAGAAGATTTTTAGCTTGCTTTAGTGTTTTCTTTTTTTAATGTATTTAGTATAGGGTCTGTAGGCTCTCACTACATGGAATAGACCCATAGTGATCCTCCTGTTTTCAGCCTCCCAAGTGCTGGGATTACACCCACCACACCCAGTCTCAGCTGCCTTCTCTGTGAACCCCTGGTGTGTGTGGGGGGGGAGTACTAGCATGGAAAGCCAGGTACTGAACCCCAGTTCCTGTGTCTGCCTAAGTAGGCATTTTAATCTGCTGAGCACTCTGGACGGCTTCTTTTTTTTTTTTAGATTTTAAATGGTTTGGCACAAAATTCGTTCTGATATTTCCTAGATGTCTACTTGTAACTACTTTATAATTTAGGGTCAATATACACTGCCACTTGAAAAGATAAAAAGACTTTCATATAGCATGATTCCAATTATAATGCTATGGAGAACCTTAAAGTGCTTAGTAGGTAAAAGCATATTTACGGATTTCACAGTTGTAGAAATATCGTCTATTTCTTCAAGTTTGCAAGAGGGCTATGATAAACCCCAGCACACTCAAGCACGTTCTTGCATTGTAAATGATGCCAAAAATGCTATAACTGGTTAAAAGAAAACAGTCTCTACAAGAAAGGGCAAGCAGCAGACTGTGGAATGAGACAGATGTGAATGAATGTAGTCATGCTATGAATGAACACGGCTGCCAGGCCTTGGCTCCAGGGGCAGAATCACACATTTGTGACAGGGCTATCATTTGTATTTCCTCCTGCTGGGCACCCGAGCCCCTGGCTGTACCTGCAGACTGTCCCATCAGGTGGTTTCCCATTAATTTTAGCAGCAACAACCTGATTAAAATGATTAGATCTGTATAGCTGGCCCCGCAGGTCGCCCTGGGGAGACAGTCGTGCTGGGCCCTGTTACGCTGCAGTGAACAGTCATGGTTGATCTAAGCCACACCGCCATCACTGTTCTCTTCTGCCAAATTTTTGTTTTAAGTTTAGAAGTATATCAAAAGTTGAAAGCCGCTCATTTCATTTTTCTTATCAATGTAAAACTTTAATATTTCTTACACTGAAAATTAGGAAAAGCATGAGAACATTTTCACGTAAAAGAGAATTGTATGTTGTGACACAAGTTATTAAATGTTTGCATGTTGTTTTCAGATGAAAGGTTTTTATAATGGATATGTTCATAATAAAAATCAATAGATAATGCATCATTCCCAATTATTTAAAAATAGCAAACTATTAGAATTTGTAATGCTAAGGGCTAAACTAATTATGTTGAAATATAGGCATTCTTAGGTCTAAAATTATTATTGATAATTTGGCCCATATTTTCAGAGCAATTGGTTAGCATGAAGCAGAAACCATAACAATGTTCATATTGATCATTTTAATTTTTGCAGCCCCAGCAACTTATTTTAGAATACATTAATTTAGCATGAGATGTTTCAACGGAGAAGAACATAAAACTTGAGAAGCAATGACTTGGAAAGTAGTTCAGAATATTATGATGTCAAGGTGGTCGAGTTTAATTCAGATGAGGAACAGAAACACTTTCATCACTTCGGAGTGCCCTGTCAGAGAGCAGCCCCGGATGTGCATGCTGGCTGGGCTGACACGGCTAGCTAAGGACCCAGGCGGGCACCAAGGGCCCCGGGACGGAGAAGGGCTGAGGGGACAGATGCTTTCAGTCAGCATTAAGGGCTCTTTTCATAATTTTCATTCGAAGCAGAAAAAGGAGGTAAGGGAGACACAGAGAAGTGAGGCTGACTGCTTTCCTGTGACGACTGCCTGGGGCCGAAACTCAGATTGCTCAGACTGCCTAGAGAAGTACAAAGCTGGTCACTGCATTTGCATTGCTTTGCATTCTACAATTTATTAATCTAAGGTGAGGTATAAAGACTGATGATGTTTTAAATTTCATTATCAGGTTAATTTGCTTCATCCTATTTTCCTTTTCTTACTGAAAATCATGTTAACAATGAATTTAAATTAATAAAACTAAGGATATGATTTGCAGTAAGATCATATAAAGCAAATTATCCAAAAGATGATGATACATCAAAAAATGACCGAGCATACCCCAGAGTTAAAGCAGCAGGAAGCCGGGGGTGCAGAGACAGCACAGCCGTGCATGTTCCATGTAACGGGAATCCGAGACAGAGCACTTGGACAACTGCCCGGCTTGCATGTTTGCCTTGCTGTCTGGCTGAAAAATCGAGTAGCATTAAGCGTCCGTTCAGAACACCAGGACCTAGGAAACCTCCCTAAGTTTCTTCGCTTATCAATCTTGGAGACAAGAGATGACACTTCAGCAGGCCTCAGCGTATAGCTGGGAGCAGAAAGCCCCCCAGCGAAGCCTGTGCAGGATGCACTGTGCCCACAGCATCTCCTGTGCTGCTCTCCGTGCTCCCTGGGTGGTCCCCTGGCCCTCCCCCCACTTCGCCTCTGAGAGTTCGCAGCTGCTATGTGCAACCCTTCTTCTGTCCTAAACTTCCCTGGAAACCACAACTCGCACTGAGAGTCTACCGCTCTCTTTCTGTCTAAGCTTCCTGATCTTGTCCAAGAGAGATGTGCCCAGTTCCCAAGGGACCTTGTCCCCTGGGGTCACCTTCCCTCATTTATATCTTACCTAGCCTTCTTCTCTTTGCTCAAGGACTAGAGGGGAGACTTCTACAGACCCCACATGGCTGTGATTCAGCATCAGACCCCAAGCTTATTCCTCTGCAAAAGGTGAACTTCCAGAAGCCAAGTGGGGCATTCTTCACCTGCTGGAATCTAGTGTCCACTGGCCAGGCGCTCGCCTGTTTCCAGCCCTTCAGCCATCAGGGACACAGGAGGTGCTGGCTGTACCCCACCCTGCACCTGCTTGCTCAGTCTGCCTTTCCTGCCCTGGTCCTGTCTGGGACAACTCCTGCTCATCTTCAGGCTGGTTGGCACAGGAAACTTGCACCTCCTTGTCACCTCCAAGCTAGCCTGGCCAGCCCTGCCCTTCCTGCAGTGTGCTAGGCCTGGTCCTCTGCAGGATGGAGCTGCACTGCTCCTGCTGTTCTGCCCCGTCTTCCGCTCAGCCTCGGTAGCCCATCACAAGGGAAGCTTGGTGCTCTACTCGGGAACATAAGAGGCTTGGAGCGAGCCCCGAATCACTCCACTCAGCCAGTTCTCCACTCAGCTTTACTCGGAGCTCTGCTGTGTAGTAGGGCCTCAGTCTCTCCAAGGAAAGATGGGCAGTTTCCTTTGAGCTGTGCACAGAAGGTAACCAGCAAAGTTGCTCTTTTGTCATGCCCAGTGTGCACACAGGCTTGTCTTTTGGGTTTTGTGAAGAAAAAGTAGAAAACTAAATATCTGGCTACTTTCTCAAAGATTTAGGGACAAATCAATAACTAATTAAAGAATAGCCCATTAATTATTTGAGAGGCTCAAAGGAAACTATTTGTTTGAATAAAGCCGACTTTCCACTTCATTTTCCTTGTTGAGTTGTAGCTTGTAAATTAAGTTGTTTGGGTAGATTAAAGCTGTAACAATCAGCTGTAAAAATCTTTAACATATTGAACTTCTAAAGATCTTTCCAATTCAATTAGTAACCCCAGAGGCATTGCTCCAAGCCATCAAGGCTCTTATCGCTTTGTGAAGTCTCATGGCACTGAAGAAAGAACGGAGCCCCGTAGCACAGCCTCGTCCTGCGTACTGCGGTACAGGATACGTGCTGCATCCACCCAAGATCCCAAGGGACCAGGCAGCTCCAGCTGCACCCCAGCTCAGCCCTCACCCAAAGGAGTCCCGAGGGGACAAAGCCACCTCAGTACACTGAAAGAACCCTCTGACAAAGCACCTCAACAGTATTTCAAATATGAACTATTTTCCTAGCATAAGAAATTCTGTACCCATATAATCAGTAATTTAATTTGAAATACACTTTTTTGTTATATATTTCTGTACTGTATATTATAATCACTGAAGGAGTTATAGGAGAATATTTTTAGCTGCTTTACATTAAGCTTATTAAGTGAAAAATTAGAATTTCATGTGTAAACATCATAGTGCTTCCTTAGTCTGAGAAACTGAGAGAGTAAATAGGATGCTCATGGTACAGCAGACACAGTGAAAGGGAACGAAACTGATCAAAAGGAAGGAACGACTGGGATGGGAGAAGAGAGAAAGGAAGGAAAGGGGAAGAAGATACGTGCACAAACACAGCTAGCTGAGGTAGCTGTACTTACTTCTATTCATTGAAAGGAACATTTCCTGCTTATGTTGTCTGATCAGTTTTGTGTGCCTATATTGGATAATGTGAGCAACATCTTTAACTTCTATCATCTTATTAGAAATTCTGTATCATTTTTATTGATTTTTGTCTCTTTAAAATAAAAATAAATATAAATAACTAAATAAGTTTATAAGGTATTTTTGTAAAGAACTAAAAAACAAATTGAACCTCTTTTGCTTACTCTATCCACTATCATATTAAATTCCTAGACTCATTAAAATCGCCTTTATTCTATCTAACTTCACTTCAATATAATCCATCTAAAGTCATTTTACCTAACCTGCAGTGTTAAGTTATAATGTCATCAAATGACTGAGGACAGAACATTTCTTAAAGGACAAGAAGTTGACAGCCTCTCTGGTGTGAGCAGAGCAAAGTCTGAAGGAATTCACCTCTAGCTGCGTGTCACGCGTCCTCTAGGGAGCTTCGCTGGCTGCCTGTGCATGTGTGTGCAGGACGCCTGGCCTCAGGTGGGCAGAAGGCTGAGCTCCTGGTCCAGCTCAGTGGATGGCCAACCAGGAACCCTCCCAGCTGGAAGCCCCTTCGCCTTTCTTCCCACCAGAGTCCCATGCACTTCTGCCAACTGGGGAACAATTTTTCTGTGGGAGACCCCCACAGTGACAAACAGTAACTTGCTTTTCAAATGCAAAATCTTATCTTCAGTAAACCTCTCCCAGAACCTTCTGCATCCTAGCTGGAAGATAGAGGCCCAAGGCTGAGCCTGGCCTTGGGTTTCAGGAGGTTGTTGGGGTCCTACAGCAGTAGCTGAAAGCTGCATTCTGTGTAACTGCCCTGCAAGGTCAAGGCCTCGATAAAATTCGTGTTAGGTTACCAGAAAACAGACTGTAAGAGACCTACGAACCACACTTTCAAAGGACAGGGTCAGAATAGGCAGGCAGTGAGCTTCCAGCCACCCTGCCTACCTGCTAACACCTCCCTGCCTTAGCCTATTCTGCATGCCAAACTGACATGGAGAAAGTGTGTTCTAGGAGAGAGCCACACTGGACACTCGGCCTCCATGCCTGGGGCGAGGGCGGCTTTGGGGCAAGTTCAATCGAGTCCTCCTTTTACAGTTTAACATAGGAAACTCACTGAGGCAGGGAAGCTGTACTTCCTGTGTTAGGAGTCCAGTGCTTCTCTTATTCCACAAATGACAAAAGTATGTTTTTTTGTTTTCTGACTGGGAGGTAAAAAGGTCTTGAGGTCCTTTGGATTAGAGCTTCTAGAGAACTGGGGGCACATGGCATGGCTATGGTTTTTCTAAATTACACACACACCACTGTCTCAGTTACTTTTTTACTCATTGCTGGGACAAATACCCAACACTTGAAATGAAGCAAGGAAAGGTTTATTTAGCTCATGGTATGTGGAGGTTTCAGTCCATATTAGGCTGGCCCAAAGCTGAATGGAACAGGGCAGAGAGCATCCAGTTCATGGTAGTGGAACAGCAACAAAGTGGTGGCAGAGGCAGCCAGCCAAACAGGGCAGCAGAGCAACAGCATGAGTCTGTCTCTCTGTCTCTATATTACATTCAGGCTCTCTGCCTCAACCTATCCATCTTAGGCTACACCCATAATCCCAGAAGTACTTAAAGCACATAATCCCAGGGATCATGGATCAAGTCTTGAACCCTAGATCAGTACTAAAAGACATAATCCCAGTGATTTATAAGTGAAGTCTCAATCTATAGAAGTCCCCGCCCAATGACTGCATGAAGTTTGGGGGGACAACTAGACATAAATCATAACATTCCACCCCTGGACTCCCAAAGTCTCATACATATTGCTTTGACAAAAGACATTTTAGTCCTTCTGGAAAAATTGTCAAAATCCTAATGGTTTCAGTATTGCTGAAAAGTCAAAGTCCCAAGTCTCCTCCAAGATCCAAGGCAAACTCTCAACTGTGAGCCCCTGTACAATAGAAAAGTTAAACATATCCAGCATTCAGAGGCATAAGAGAAACATTATGATTCCAAAGGTTGCAAACAACAGGGTAATACAAAACACTGGGACCAACATATGTCCAAAATCCAGAAGGCTAAACATTAAATCCCATAGTTCCAACTGGAACATCCAAAGCAGGCTGTTCTGAGTTGTGAGCTCCATGCAGCTGCGTCCCTAAGGCACTCTTGGTGATAGTGCCCATGGCTTTTCTCTTAGGCTGGCTTTGCTCCCTCTTTGCATGATCCACGTTCCTGGCTTTTCCAAATTTCTGGGGTTTCCACTGAATAGGCTTCTCATCCTCTGCTTCACACACTGCCCTCTCAGGGGCACACTGCCTGGCCTCCCAGGCCTTCTTTTGAAATCAAGGCAGAAGCCTTCTTAACCTTAGAACACCTGCATTCTGCATAGGCCTATGTGGATGATGCCAAGGGTTATGCCAGCTAGAGCAGTAGCCAGGCTTCCTTCTCTCATGGTTGTAGTGGTGGCGTGCCTGGATTGATGAACCCTCTGATCTTGATCCCAAGAAACAAATTCTCTGTGCTGGCACCATTTGGAACCTGGTTTGTCTGCTGCCACCATTCTGGTACTTGGGCCTCTGTGCCTTTTTTTCTCAAGACAAAGCCTCTCCTTTGCAATTCTGGGGGCTGCAAAGGGTGGAGAGCTTCTGCCTCTTGTGGTGCCCTCAGACCATCTTTTTGATTCTTTGGTTCCTTCCCAGCAATGGAGATTCGTTTAGCTCCATCTTTGCAGTCCACATCTCTCCTGGTGCTTCCTGGCCAAACTCACATTTTAAATCATCCTTCTTGGCTCTTTGCTCTTGATTTTCAACATAAATCTGGCTAAAAGTCACCAATAACAACCATGCCACCACCCTAAGAGTTGGCTGCTTTGAAATACCTCTTGAAAGATTAATCAGTTCACCATGCTTAATCTCAGTCTTAGGCAAAGTCTCTGGGCATGAGCAAAATTCCAACAGACATTCAGCCAATTCACAGCACATACCATCTGAAGTCCAATGACCAATGCTGTCCTTTATTCCAGCAGAAACCTCCTCAGCCTGGTGTTTACAGGCAGGCCTTCTGTCAGTCTTCTGGTCTAAGCTCTGAGCTGAATTTCCCCTACAAAATGGCTGAAGCTTTTCCAGCTCTTCACAAGTAGAGGACCTCTCCAAACATTTCCCATCTGTGCTCATAAGCCATTCTTTATACCCAGGCTTTAAGCCCATCTTCTGGTCTAAGCTATGACCAGAATCTCCCTTACAGAACAGCCGAAGCTGTTCCAGTGCTTTGCTTATAACTGACATCTATGGACCTTTCCTATCTCTTCCCAAAAGCTTGTAATCCACATGGTCAGGTTAGTCATAGCAATGACCCCACTTTTGGTACCAAATTCTGTCTTTGTTACTTTCTACTCGTTGCTGGAACAAATACCCAACAGTCGAAATGAAGCAAGGAAAGGTTTATTTAGCTCACAGTTTGTGGAGGTTTCAGTCTGTAGTCAGCTGGGCCAAGGCTGAGTGGAACAAGGCAGAGAGCATCCGGTTCATGGCAGCGGAACAGCAACAAAATGGTGGCAGAGGGAGTCAATCAATCAGGGCAGCAGAGCAGCAGCTTTAGTCTGTATCTCTGTCTCTCTTTTTATTACATTCAGGATCTCTGCCTCAGCCTATCCAATCTTAGGCTACACCCATAATCCTAGAAGTACTTAAGACACATAATCCCAGGGATCATGGATCAAGTCTCAAACTCTAGATCAGTACTAAAACACATAATCCCAGTTACTCATGAGTCAAGTCTCAATCTATAGAAGTCACCACCCAATGACTGTATGAGACTTTGGGGGGACAACTAGACATCAACGATAACACACACACACACACACACACACACACACAGCGAGGGTGTGACACAGAGCACAGCTCTGCTCTGTGTAGCTTCTTTTTTTTTTTTTTTTTGCGGGACCAGGGTTCAAACTCACGACCTTGCACTTGCCATGCAGGCACTTGTGCCTCAGAGCTATCTCCCCAGACCCTGTATAGCTTCTTGTAGCTACCTAATGCTGATATTCTGGCACAGGAAGGGTCAAAGCGCTGGGCTTTGTAGACCAACACATGTGAACACTGAGAGTTGCAAAACGTTACCCCTGTGTTCGTCCATGCTGGTCTCCTCAGGAGCCTCTTCACAGCCCCTGGGTGGCTCTGTGGACCCCAGCTTGCTCCCCATGAGAAATGGACAACACCATGGTGACAGAAGTCACAAGTGTCCGCAGGGCAGCATCACCAGCTTCCTGACTTGTGGACCTCTAAGGTGACTGCTTCCAGTTTTTGTTGTTTGCTTCTTACATGGCTAGCGTGGGTTTCAGACCTGGTCCGTGGTCACTCTGAACTCCATCTGGCCATACGGGAAGAGTAGTTTCTTCATGTACTGGGCATGGAAAGACTCACAAAGAATCTCTGCGAAAATATTCCCTAGGATCTGAACCCTGGGAAGCAAAGGTAGTACTGAGCACGGCCGGGCACAGGACGCCTCTGTCAGGGCCTGTGGGAATGCCGAGGGGCACCGAGCTTTTCCTCCAGCTGAGAGGGAGCCCTGCCCCTCTCAGGGGACAGCGGGCTTCTATCCCGCGCATGAATAGGCCTCCGGTCCCCTCACAGGGCCTCACTGTGTGGGGCACAATGGCCCTGCCAGCTGGCTTTTTGGGGAACCCTATTCAGGGGTCACGTTCCTCCTGTCCGCACCTCAGCCACAGATGGCAGAGGCTGTGCGCATCGCAGAGGAAAGAGGGGCCGGCACTCTGACTCATTGTTGGAGGGTGGGCAATGCTCCGGAGTCTCCATACTGGGGGTCGTGGGGGAGGCAGCTGCTGTCCAGGAACTCGCCAGGATGCGGCACCCTTTAGTCCCCTGGCCACCCCTGGGGTGATGCGGAGAGCGTTGCTGTCGGCTGTCAGGGTCGCCAAGGACCAGGGCTCTGGCACGCCTTGCTCAGCCCCGCAGTTCCTTCTTTGCGGAAATGTTTCCGACAGCTTCTGGGGGAGGCGGCCAGGGGACAAGGGTCCGTGCTGCAATAATTCTGTAATTCGTTATTTTCAACCATGAAGTTAAAAATAAAATGATGATGCAAACAGTGTGAAGATGGTCAAACCAAAATGAAATTGTAGGTTCTTCTGTGGGGCTTTGTCGCACAGGCTTGGACACAGAGCCATGGCCGTCACAGTGCCACACTGCCACTGCTCCACGACGTGGCTGCGGCATGTGCTGGGGTCCACGCAGGCCGCAGCAGGGCGTGCAGCCTCCTCCACTGCAGCCAGCATGGGCCACCCGGTCCGGCGACCCTGGCTCACAGGCAGCCTGTTAGCTGGTGGCCTCTTCAGACACCTTGGTCCCCTGCACATGTCCTCGCTTCCTCCCACACCCTCTCGCCCGGCGGCAGCAGGTGCTCACAGAGCAAGTCCAGCTCTATCTCACCAAGACCCACCCCGTGCACTAAGGCCCTGATGCCTCCTCCATCCACGCCTCCAGCAGCGTGCAGCTCTAGGCCAGGGGGTCTCCTCGGGGAGCCCGGTCCTGGGTCTCTGGCCTCCTGCCCACAAGGCCCCCTCTGGCACAGGTGAGAGTGGGAGGCAGAGGCCTGAGCAGTGAGCCGTGGACCTCCACCTGTGGGCTCCTCAGCCTGGAAGCCAAGGCTCCGGAGCAGTGTTTTGTATTTTACACACCAGATGCACTTACTGGGAGCGAAGTAACAACCTACAGTGGTTGCGTCTCTCTATCCGTTGCCAGTCCATGTCTATAGCTTGACCTTTCTGCTGCTTGGGGAGAGCGGGGCCTGGGTGCCGCAGGCCTGCTCACAGCTCTGCTGTGGAGCTGCTGTGTGTGCATAACGTCCGCCAACCGCCTCGTCCCTTCTCCTGCCTCCCCCCTCCCTCCCTTGCTTCCCCTTTTGATGCTTTTCCTTTTCTAGAGTGTTCTCCCGCCCTGCTTTCTATCACCTACCTTTAATGTCCTGCTCACACCTCAGGTTTCTCATCTAAGAGGAGGCCTGTGCTACCAACGCTTGCGCGTCCAGTTCATTGCCTTAGTGCTTTGGGCTCCGGGTGCTTCCGCCTTCCTGCTAGTGACTCAAGCTCGTGCTTCCTTATGGCTGAGTAGTGCTCCATCGTCTGTGGACATCACGCTTCCTCTATCGGGCCATCTGCAGGCGGACACAGGCTGCCTCCGGGACTTAGCGGTATGGGTCATGCTGGCATGTATGTGGGTGTGCGTGCATGACCGTAATACGTTGTCTGTGGTATTTTCTGGATGATGGTAGCAGGATCAAGTAGAATTTCCATGGGTAGTCTGTGAGAGTCTCTATTTGATGTCCACAGTGGGTGGAGAGGGCCGTCAGCGATGCACACAGGTTCCTCCTGCTCCCACAGTGTCCCAGCATCTGCTGACATCTGGCCCCTTGATGCTGGTCCTACTTCCCAGGTTCCCTGGTGTATTCATTGTACTGCCTGCTTCAGCATTCTGTATACGGAAGGAGACGTGCGCAGCTGAGACCAGGCATAAGCCTCAGAACAGGGCCCGGGGAGCACAGGCTGCGGTCCTGCGGCCAGGTGCATCTGCGGTCCTCCTCTCCCCTTTCCTAATCTCCAGGAGTCCCCAGGGCCCTCTTGAAAACCCAAGATCCCGGGAAACCTGTTTCAAAACAGCCATCTTAGGGCTGAGCCCCTTAGCTGGGTATGCTTTACCTAGCTCTCACTGCTGGGACAAACACCTCACAAATGAAGGAAGGAAAGTCTTATTTAGCTCCCAGTCAGCGGAGGGTTCTACACATACTCAGCTGGCTCCAAGGCAGAGCCGCACATGGCAGAGGGCAGCAGTTCATGGCAGAGGCAAAGAGCACAAGCCAAAGGCAAGAGCAGCAGTAACAGTGGCTGCCGGAAGCCAGTCTGTGTCCCTCGTGTTGCACTCAGGCTCTCCGCCCCAGGCTGGGTACAGCACTCAGTTCCAGCAGCACTCACACCCGTAGTGCCGCAGCACTCACACCCATAGCGCCACAGCACTCACACCCATAGTGCCACAGCACTCACACCCATAGCGCCACAGCACTCACACCCGTAGCGCCACAGCACTCACACCCATAGTGCCAGCAGCACTCACACCCATAGTCCCAGAGGATCATCAGTCAACCACAAACTCTGGAATTCTGCCCCATGACTGCATGAAGCTTTAGGGGGACACCTGGACACAAACCCTAACTTTGAGTTATTTGCTGCTGAGACAAAATAAGAACTTAGGGAAGAAAGGCATCTTTATCTCACAGTGTGTGGAGGTTTCAGTCCATAACTGGCGGCCCCAAGGCAGGGTGGCATGGCAGAGTGGCGACCATTCATGCAGGACAGAAGGTAGCAGAGTGACAGGACCAACCCCAAGGCTCTGTCCCTTATGTCCTGTCAGGCTACTTAGGGTGGGCAGCTCTCACACCCTTACTCTAGACCCTTGATCCTAGTGCTGCATCATGAATCAGCCCCAGTGTCTCCCACCTACACCCATGCATCTCTAAAAAAGCCCACCCGTGATGGCACGAGGCCGGGGGTTGCACCAAAATGCAAGCATCACAGCTGGAAATGAGTTCTTCCCCTTACAAGATTTCAGCCTCGGGCTCACTAGACCCTGCAGCACCCTATTCGTGTCTGTTCCACAGCACAGAACGCCCCCACAATTGCAGCCTGGAGCAGCACGCAGGGCTGCATGGGGAAGACAGGAAACGTCCACGTGTTCCGTACTCCTGTTTCCAGTGTAGACGCAGGGTGACAACAACTCCCCTCCTGCACACACAGACAATGAGTCCTTTGGCCCGGGAGTGTGTGCGTCAGCGGCTGCTCCCTGGGACGCAGCCTGCACCCACACCTTGGAGGAGGGCTCGTGCTGCTCACGCTCTCAGGCGTCCGGTCCTTGGCTATCTGACGATGAGACAGAAATATAAACAAGGTCTTGGTGGAGCGGCACTCTTCACAGTGGACAGGAAGCAGAGCAGTGGAACAGTGCCAAAGAAGAAGGTGCCAGAGAGTAGGTCAGTACCCGAGGCCACAGCTCTGGGAACACAGTGACACACTTGGAGGAGCCGCGCTGGCCCCCTCGGTGGCTCCAGAGCCAACGGAGTTGATGCAGTGAACCTTGACACACAGGGTTTGCCAAGCCCCTTAGCCCGAACCATGTGTCAGTGGAAGTACTGGGGACCCGTGAGGGCCCACGTGGCCTTTCCTCTGGAGGCCGAGACCCTGGCCTTGAGGTATTTTCATGACCTTAACCCTCACATGTGACTGCTTTCATGCTGAGAGCAGGTCGTATCAGACCACTGTAGGCAGTGGCCAGGAGGAACCGTTGCCATCGGCCTCAGGAGCAAGGCTGGAGCAGTGCTGGGGAGGCCGAGGGCAGAGAACTGCTCTGGGCACAGTAGCTCCTCCCTGAAGAGACAGGGACTGGTGAACAGAAAAGCAGGGGACTTCCTGGGGTGCTCAATTTGCCCTGAGCTCAGGGAGAGGTTGATGCACTTCACTTAGTAGAAAAAATATGCAGGAGCTAATTTGGAGTGTGAGAATTAAGCTTCACGCATGCCGACTGCACTTCTCTAGTCTTATGGGGACCGAGGGGCATCTGGACAGCACCGCTGGGTCCCTGGGAATGTACCCTGGGCAGTGGCCTGTGACTCGGACATGGATACCAAGTGACATGTGGAAAGATGGATGCAGCGAGAAATACTGGGTGAGGAGGTCAGGGGTGAGGGCCACCTAATGAGAGGCAAAGTCCCCGGGTCAGGAGGACGGGGAGGACTTTCAGGGGAGCCTGCGGGGGTCGGAAATCTTGGCTGAGCCACCGCCAACCAACCGGCCCAAGAGCATTGCTGTCTCTGGGTTTGAGACCCTGGCTTGCTCGCAGCCCGGGCGTGCTGTCCAGCATCTCCCTTGGCGGTGGCTACCTCGGTGCTGAAACGAGTTCTGAATGACGCATAAAACCAGAAACATATCCCAGTCACTTTCTTGGGCTGCAAGTTCTTAACCTGTTAACAAAGTCAGAATTCCCTGAGCTCAGCTCAAACAGGGCCTTATGCCATCCTTATTTTTATGTCACAATGTTTTGGCTTTCCACAAAAATATGAATCTCTTCTTTTTATGAGCTCTGTTCCTTGTGAACAAATTATGCATTTTATTTCCCTAAATTGGTATTCAGTTTTGCTGCTTTCTGAGTCGAAGAAAATTGTCTGTTCTTTATCATAAGGAACACACCTTTCTTTTGTGAATATTTAATTTTAATTAAACAATGAGTCTTAGATTCCTTGTTTCACAGCCAGGACAATGCAGGCGTGGGTAGCGCGGGGAGGATGCCAGCTCCATGCCTGGTCTGCTTCCCTTCACCAGGCACACTTACCACACAGGTGCAGGCAGGCCAGCTGTTGGGCATCTCTGTGGGTTCTGCCTGAGGCCCCGTACTGCAGCCCCACCCATCTGACCTTCTCACCTTAGTGCCAGCTCTGGGCCCTGAGGACTGTGATCCCTGCATTCCCGAGTCCCCACCTTGTTCTGATTTTCATACAAAGTGTACGCGTCCCCAGCCTCCCGCCTTCACACCTTGAGCAGGCAGGTCTCCTCTCTTCGGTCTGAGTCCAGGGGAATCTCGCCACATAGGGCAATGAGCTGAACTGCTCTAGTGCCACAGTGTCCCCAGCAAAGGCTCATCATGCACAGGCACCTTCGCTGCCCCAGCCCACCCTCCTCCCACTTCTAAGGTCAGGCTAGAGGCTCGGACCCCAAATCTGCCTGGACGACTCCTTTCTGCCCCTGGGCCCCCATGTTCTGCAACTCTCTGGTGAGAACCCTCTTCTCCTCTCTTCCCGGCCAACATGCACACCCCTTTCCAAGCCATCGGTATTTAGCTAAGTTCCCACTCAAGTATGATTTTTTTTCCTTTTGAAATACATCTCTGAGCAATTCTATTCACTCTAATTATAACGTTAGCTAAAATCTGTTATGATCTTCACTCAATATTTGTAAATTAGTTGAGGAAACTCTATAATACTAGTCCTCAGATCTCGGTGTTTTCCCACTCCTTTGCTGTGAACCCTAGCTCTCTATTTCTCTCTGTCTCTCGGACATGCCTAACAGGCTTCTCTTCAATATTGAAAATCCAACTTAAACACAGGTCTGCTTCTCTGCAGTTGGCTGCAGTCTGCAGAACACTGCATGCATCTGGCCACTCTGGGCACCCCTGAGAAGCAAGGTCACTGTGGAGGTCACTGGCCCAAGCCAGGAGCTTGGCGATCATTTATTCCTACTGACTTGGTGTTTTATCTTGAGTTTTCCGTTGACTTCAGTTCTTCTGGACAGCCTAAGTTTTGACGCCACTAGATAGTTATTAGCTACTGGTTAATTTCTTATGAAATGCTGACTGAGAGCACCCTGTGTATCACTCGGCTTTCTTCTGTGGAGAGAAGATAGCTAAGGACAGACTAGCCCAGGAGGACTGGATATCACCTTGACATACCAAGTCACCTACAGGTCAAAGCAGTGAGACTCATTGGGGAGGCCTGAGGAGGGAGGTTGCAGCTTTGGCAAGCTGAATAGAGAAGAATGTGAGGGGTAGACTCCAGGGAGTGCAGCCTGCATAGCGCTGCCTGCATGCCCCACATCCAGGACACAGAGAGGGCTTGTGAGAACAGAGCACTGGAGGCAGGGAACCACGGCTAACATGGGGCTAGGGGATGCTGCAGGGAGTGATGGGCCCTGGCGCAGTCTACTGAACCACTTGGTGTGCCACCCGACAGTCCTTTCTGAGTATGACAATGGGGCAGGGCGCATCTGTGGTGCCTATGGCAGTGACACTGGGCTTCTACTCTTTCAGTTCTGGGACTGAACCCAGGGGCTGCCCACTGGCCTATATCCACAGCACTTGTATATTTTCATGTTTATTTTAACTTTGAGACAAGGTCTCCCTAAGCCACATTTGCCTGGGTTGCCCGGGCTGGGCTCAAGAGTGATCCTCCTCCCTCAGCACCACAGAATGTCGGGGTTATGGACACTGGTCACCACCTCAGATAGATGGCTGCCCCCAAGGCAGAGAGGGTAGACTGGAGCAGGCGGGGTGTGGGGTGCACTGGAGAAAGAGCAGGCAGCTCTTACCGCGCATGAGCAGGGAGGGCACTGGCGGCCTAAGGTCACAGTGTTTCTTCCTGAGGAAACACAAGGGGTCAGAGAGAACACCTGGCCACTCGCAGACCCAGGGTCTACCTGCACTGGCTGCTCAGGCATTAGCACGGCGGAGCCAGACTGCAGCTGCGTGCGCATGCGCGCACACTCAGCTCACACGCCCACCTGCGGACTTGCTCTTAGTCTTGATTCCATGGACAAGGACCAACGGTCGGCTAGAAGAGCGCTGAGCTGAAGGAAGGTGAAGCCGAAACGCGCGAAGAGGTAGGCAGAGGAAAGCCACCCGAATGGCTGCGTCTACACTCGCAGCTTCTGTGAGCTACCAGGGTCAAGGCGGAGGAACACAGGTCCAAGAGGGCACCCACCCGGCCTTTCCCAGCAACGGATGGCGGCTCCTGCTTACTTCCTGAGCAACGCGCCCACCCGGAGCAGGAAGCACAGCTCTGCAAGCCGCACAGCAGCTTCGACCCTACGGAGATGCCGGCGCTGTGCCCGGCGCGGTCACCATCCGCCCATCCTCCCTGTGAGCGAGTCGGAAATATTGTTTTCAGCAAGACTGGAGAAGGTACACTGAAGGACACAGAAATGAGGCTCAAGCTCGGGACCACGCCCCAAGCTCTGTGGCACGTTGGGAGCTGAGCTGTTATGGTTTATGTCTAGTCCCCCCCAAAGCCTCATGTAGTCATTGGGCGGGGACTTCTAGAGTTTGAGACTTGATCCATGATCCCGGGGATTATAGGTTTTAGTACTCATGGGATTATGGGTGGAAGTACTTCTGGGATTATGGGTGTAGCCTAAGGCGGAGAGCCTGAATGTAATATAAAGAGAGACAGAGATAGACTCGAGCTGTTGCTGCTGCTCTGCTGCCCTGATTAATTGGCTGCCTCTGCTACCATTTTGTTGCTGTTCTGCAGCCATGAACTGGATGCTCTCCGCCCTGCGCCACTCAGCTTTGGGCCAGCCAAATGTGGACTGAAACCTCTACAAACTGTGAGCTAAACAAACCTTTCCTTCCTTTATCTTGAGTGTCGGGTATTTGTCCCAGCAATGAGTAAAAAGTAACTAAGACATGAGCCTTCACGTTTAGGCCTTAGGCACGTGACGGCCATGCCAAGTCGGCAGTGCAGACCTCCTTGGGTTAGAGCCCCTGTCCTGCCCTGCGTCCTGAGGGATAGGGAGCTAAAGGCCCGGGGCAGGCTGCTCCATTCCTGGCGTCGCTGAGCTGTGTGCTCCTGGGAGCCCCTGCACATTCCAGGGCACGCCCTTCCCCCCAGGCGGGAAGACACCGCTATGGCAGCTCATGATTCGACCTCAGAGGCCTCCCTTTCGCGCGTTTACTCATAACATGGGCCTTGAGAAGTTGAGGGTAAATTAAGGAAAATAAATAGACAGACACACACACACACACACACACACACACACACACACACACACACGTCAGCGGCATTAGCGCCGCACAGCTGGTGTTCCAGCTGCTCCAGCCCCTTGTGGGCGCGACGCCCGCGGCATGGAGCACGCAGTCTGTAACAGCTGTAGAGCAGGGCCCCTGAGCTGCTAGAGCAGACCCAGGAGCAGCGAGTCATCGCTCCCCGGAAAAGCTACGAAAGAGCCTTCCGTCCTCACACTGTCTCTGTTGCCTGGCTTTCCAGGTATCTCTGCTTTTTAACTCCAAGCTCTTCCGCCAGTTGGCGGGAACTCTGGCGACTTGGCAGGGACGCTGAAGCCACACTGTAGCATCAGAAGGGTCTGTGTAGTCTTAGGAAAGTGACCAGCTGCCCGGAAGGTGACAGGGAGTGCAGCAGCCCCCATGACCACGGCGGCCGGTGGAGGCCCTGCGTTGCCTGTGCGCAGGCTGGCAGAGCAGGCCTGAGGCTGCGCGAGCCTCGGAACACCCACTGAACTCCAAGTGCTGTTTGTTTTTATTTCGTGGAAGGTGGGAAATTTGGATCTGACCCACAGGACGCTGGGGTGGGGTGCTGGGCCTGATGCAAACAGAAGGGGTCTGTGGACGGTGAAAGCAGCACCGCTTCATTTTCACCCCTTGTGGCGGAGAATACGCATGCAGTGAAGATCCCTACAAGTCCTGCATAGAAAGCTGGAGTTGGTCGCTGTTGCCAAGCGCGCTGCCACAGGACACCCTTCGCTCCCTTCCATGTGGTTTCTAGCACCAGCAGCCCAGGGAACTCCAAGGCAGCAGTCCGATGGCTTTGGAGACCCTCTTTAGATGCAGTGCTCTAAATCAGAGCACAGCGCGGAGCAGACTCCTTGTCCGCCGACCGCGCGCACCGCTGCTCCAGCAGCCATGTGAGCTGTGCAAAGTGCCCAGAACCCACGGCTGCAGCCTCACTCAGGGGCACTCAGGGCCCTTCCGTTGCCAGGAGCTCGCATGCACTGTGACCGGAAATCCAGTGGAGAACGTGACGCTTAGCAAGCTGAGTGGATGTGTGCAAGACTCTCCTCAGGGGTCCCACTGCTCCAACATCAGCGTGCGCCAAAGGCCACACTGCCCCTGTCTACGTGCCTGGGATCATGGATAAGCAGCCCTCGGGGGCTCAGCTGCTCCGTCCCTTGCGGAAGGCCCTCGCTGCTCTGTGATCACCTTCATCGTGAGGGGCAGGGCGTGCGAAGAGGCCCGGTGTGCCGCAGGGATCCCTACTGCCAATCCTTCTCCCTCTGTTTGTGGGACTGAGTTCTGTTTGTGAGTTCTGCCCATTGCTCGGTCCTTCAGAACTCTGTGCAGTATTGAGTGGGAGTAAATGGTGCGCCTCACTGTGGGCAGATACACTTTTTGTCTAAGAAAAACTCAGCTCTCACGTTCGTTCTATTTGCTAAGGTCAGCAAGACCCCACTACACTCATTAATGACACAGCTTTTGAGGACTGTGAACCATTTTATAAGTGAAGTAATTTTAGAGGAGAAGTAAAAGCAAACCATGATTTTCTTTGAAATAAGAGCAACTCATTATTTAGTCATGCTTGAAAATTCTTTTTCTAAGTCACAAACAGAGGGGTTGATTATATTTTCAAATCCCATCTATCACAAATTCCATAGAAACATGCATCCCAGGACACACAGATTTCCAGGTGTTAAGCTTCTGCATAGGAGCACATTCATATAATTTTGTTGTTAGGCTTTGTTCAAAAATCATTGTTTAACGCATATGCAATAAACCCGTTACATTTTCACTGTGAGTTTTAAAAATCTCTACTTTAATATATAATGCATGGTTATTAAGAACCACATTCCTATTTGGAGAGACATAATATGCTACAGTCTGTTCTGCTGCCTAATTTGTGTTAAAATGTGGTCATTAGAAATAGGAGGGGGTGATGCCCAAGGAAACTCGACTCTGCTACCTAGGAATGTTCACCAATGTACCAAACAGCAGTGGCTTCTCACTAGGGTGTAGAGTGGGCAGGTGTGAGCCGGCTCCAGCCTGCTCAGATGACGTGGATCACGCAACTTTCTTATATGTGAGATGGTGGTGCAACAGGACCAGGAGGAGAAAATATTCTACCTATGTTCTTAACATATATATTGCTTAAATATGAGCTTGAAATTAAATTATTTGGTGATTGAAATACCGAAGCGAAACATGTTAAAATAAATTCAGCCACAGGTATTTGTTTTCTAGCTACTCAGATAAGCCTGGGGGCTAGGCCTAAAGACACACATGCCTGTGTTCAGGGATGCCCATACACACAAAAAGCATGTATGTATGTGGATGTCGGTCCTCATTAGCATAACACCTTTCTTTATTATTTGCCATCTAAGTCTTAGAAAATTGAAGGAGGTCATTCGCCACCATACAGACAAGTCAGTTTATCATAAGTCGACAATATCAAAAAAAGAGCGCCTTGAAATAAGGATTGGCTATTCTTCATCCAAAGCCTATCTCATCAACTGCTTCCTTATACAAAAGAATAGTGTTAGAATCACAGGGATCTAAAAATAAATTCCTCTGAAAGCTCTGGGCGTCCCTGGATCACTCAGAGTTCTTGAAGGAATTTAGAGTTTGAAAAAGATTTTGGAAAATGGATACTCCTCGCTCATGGATAGAAAGAACTAATACTGTGAACATAGTTGTACTCCCAAAACTGTTAGGAATATTTAATACAATCCAAATCAAAATAAAATTACCATTCCTCATAGATTCAGAGAACACATTTCTCAAATTCATTTAGAGCCAGAAGAAACTTACAATAGAACAGGCATCCCTGGGCAGCAAAGGAAAGGTAGGAGGCATCACAATCCTTGGCTTTAAATTGTACTAAAAAGCTATTGTAATAAAATCAGCATGGTCCTAGCAAACAGACAAATAAACAGAAACAAACCTGAGAATCAAAGGAACAGATTAGAAGATGCAGACATACTTACACACACACACACATTCAGTCACCTTATGTTTGACAAAAGTCCAAAGATGTTCACTGGAAGAAAGTTTCTTTAATAAATGGTACTAAAATATTGGCTTTCCACTTGCTAAAAACTGAAATTTGACCAGTGTCTATTAATATGCACTAAACAAGTCAAAGTGGATGATAGGTTTAAACATTAAAACAGAAACATTAACTCCACTGGAAGGGAAAATATGTAGAAATCTTGAAGGCATAGGGCTAAGAAGAGAGCTCTTGAACAAAAACCGAACTTCAGGGAAGATACTTCAAAGAATCAACAACTGGGGTCTCATCTTTTAAAAAAAGGTTTTGCACATTAAAAAAAAAATCACCAATAAAGTGCAAAGAAAACCTACAAATTAGAAAATTTTTACCAAGCTGTCACTCAGACAACAGACTTCTATCTAAAACTTACAAAGAGCTGAAAAAATTAGAGCCCCCAAATTTCAAAAACCCAAATGTCCAGTGGGCATATGAGACGGATGCATGCTTCTCGGATGAAGAAATGAAAATGGTAAATAAATATATGAACAAATGTTCAACAAAATTGCTCATTGGAGAAATGCAAGCTAAAACAACACTGAGGTTCCACCTCACCCCATAAAGTATCCCTGTCACCGAGAAACCAATCAATAGCAAGTGCTGGAGGGGCTGTGGGGAAAACGAACCCTTCTCTATTGTTAGCCAGAGTGTAGGCTGTCACAACCACGGTGGAAATCTCCGTGAAGATTCCTCAAAAAACTAAGATCGGAGGTCCTACTCAACCCAGCTATGCCCCTCCTGGGTATATTTCCAAAAGAACTAAAAACACTGTACCACAGCAATACATGTGAACCCATGTTTATAGCAGTGCAATATGTCAGAGCTAAATCTTAGAAATACCTCAAATATCCATCAACTGGTGAACAGATAAAGAAGAGGTGGTATTTTTACATAACGGAGTGCCACTCAGCTATAAAAAGTAAATTTGAGATTTTTATAGGTAAATGGGTGTCACTAGAGGCCATACTCTTAAGTGAAATAAGCCAGGCTCATATGTAGGAACGTCACATTGTCCCCCTAGTGTAAGAAACAGAAAGAGCAAATAATATCCAAAAGGTGTAATAGATATAGTGAAAGGCAAGGAACTGCTCAAAAGGAGAGAACCACTGGGATGGGGGAGAGACAAAAGAAGGAAGGGGAAATGGAAAATGTAGATATTCATAAGATAGCCAAGATAACCATTCTGCTAATTTCTAATAGTTCACTGAAATTCCATTTGGTGCTTATATTATTTGATCAGTTTTACATGCTTATACCTGGTAATCAGAACCATTACTTGTTATTGAAGATAACAATATGCAGTGTAATAGCAATTGTAAAATTTCTGTCATCTGTTTTGAAATCCTGTATTGTTTCTATTATTTCTCTCTCTTTTTAACAAGAAGAAAACAAACCCTCTGGGTGTGTAGCCATCGATAAACGTGGCCCAGGCTTGCAGCTCCGTTTCTTTGGTAACCCTCTGCTCCTCTGGCGCTGAGAAGGAAGGGCTAGCTTGTGACATGCAGACTCACGCCATCGCCATCTACCTGTGCATGCGGATGACAAGCAGGATGCTGGGCTGCCAGGGCTGTGGTTTTGTGAGAAAACCGAGTGGCTTGCTTTGGCTGGGAGCAGTGCACTTCCTAAATTCACAGAGCAGGGACACTGCCTGCATCCTCTGCTGGGAGGAGAATCTGCCCAAGATGGATGGGCTCCATAGCTGCCGAGGAGTGATAGGAGCCTGAGGATTTATTTTTGGAGGAAATGACCACAAAAAGAAATAGGCTTCAGTTCCCAGAGCTGACATAACACTGAGAACTTTCAGATGACCAGTTTGCCTACTTTTAGGATAATGGTGGATGCTCCATGTTTATTGGTACAGTGAACAATTCTAAGTGACCAGAAAGAGTCAGCCACATTGACAACACTTCTGAAAGTAGCACTCCAGAAGGAAGGGCCAGGGGGCAGCCTCCTCTCACCTGCCTAGAGACCTTCGAGTGCCACCTCCTGCAGGGCCACTGCCTCCCCGGCTGTCCCACACCTCCATGGAAGGCTGTGGCTTTTCTCTGTCCACCCCTCACCACTTCACAGGCAGAGGAGAAGCAGCTTTGGACAACTCTGGTCAGCAGGAAGGGCACATTCAGCAATTCACACATTGAAGACCTCAACAGGAAGAGACCTACGGAGTGCCACCTAGCCTCGGGCAGCCTGCCTCTGCAGCAGTGGGGGTAGAATTCAAGCCTGCTTCAGAGTGGTCTCCAAATACACCAGAAGCTCAAAGGACTGACACCGACTGCAGGGGAGGCTTGGGAGGAGGGTGTCCCCTGCTTCGGTAAGCCAAACGTGCTATAAGCTCAGAGGCAGGCTCTGAGGTCACTTGGCCTCCTCAAGGCCCAGGCGCATGTGCTGGTTGTGCCCAGATGCAACAGCCTAGTCCTGGGAGCCCAAGTGGCCCCTCTCAGACAGGAGAGCCCAGCAGAAGGTGCTGGCGCCAGAGCAGCAGCAGGCATCAAGCACTGGGCTGGAGTCAGGTTTGGCACCGCATGGAAGCACTCAGGAATCTGATAGGTATAGGCTCAGAGTGGTTCATTGCATTGGCCATAATGTTATGGCAAACTCTGGCATCCACCCATGCATCTATTGACCATCAATCCAGCCCTCTGTCTGTGCATACACCCACCCACCCACCCATTCTCTCTCTCTCTCTCTCTCTCTCTCCTCTCTCCTCTCTCCCCTTCTCTCTCTCTCCATGGCAGATGCAAGTGGACTTCCCAGGACCGATTCCCTAGCCCCGTGGTGGGCCCACTCCCTGCACGGCCAGCACGGCCCCCATGCATCTGTTTCCAGGGCAATGTGTCTGCCTGCTGTGTGACAGCATCACTCAGAGAGAATCCTGCGGCTCTCTTGCTCAGGAACATACCCGAGGGCTTGGGCCCCTGTGACTCCTCTGCTAGAGCTCCCTGCCAGGGCTCCTGCGGCAGGACCTTCCTGCCCAGGTGAGAGGGCATCACCTTCCTTATCCCCTTGTCCTTCACCTCAATCTAAGAGCACAGGCTACCATGCTGCACATCTCTAAAGTGAGACATGTGGGCGTCGCGGCTCCTGACCACCCCTTGCACGGAGCTCTCTCACGTCAGCGTGTGGCTCTTTGCTCTGTCTTTGCTGCTGTTCTTCTTTCTTCTTTTCCTTCCACCTTCCTCAGAATGGGTTGTCAGAAATGCCTGAGACCTGCCTCAATAGGGCAAGATGCAGTGTCAGCACCCACAGTGGCACGGCCCAGAGCTGGCTGTCACCCAGGGCCACCGCCGGAGCCTCTGAGCTATTCTGCAGTGCAGCCCTGCTCCCTTCTCCTCCTCTGGTGCCCTTTTGCCATTCTGGTGCCTGGAGGAATCCACTGGGCATCTTCTCCGTGTGCACCCCGCTTTCCTGCAGCTATACTCTGCCAAGTACAGGAAATTCAGACGTGTAGCCAGCTTTCCGGTCAGCTTGTCTGGACGTGCAGGGGCCATCCCCAGCCTGCTCCTGGCCCTGCCAGTCTCCATGCCCCACCCCTCCAGCTCCCTGCAGAACTCCCTGCCCTTGAGCTGGTTGGCAGGCCCATGTCATGGAGCCACTTGCTCCTCTTGTTCCGTGAACACGAAACCAACGCACAGGCCACCCCAGCTCCTGATGATTAGAGGCCTGTGGACACTCAGGGCCTCTGCCAGCACCACCGCCTCCCACATCACTTCTGTCCTGAGTCACTCCAATGGCTGTCCCTTGTCTAATGCGATTAGCACCAGGGCCAGGGGCACATCTACACTCTGGACCTCTCCTGGTGTATCTTTCCATTATGTTTAGAGTAAAAGGCTCATGGGTGTGGAAAAGCACCCCTGAAGGAAGAGGTTCTGCGTCTTGTCACCCTCTTGCTCTACTTAGACATCCTTTCCTTCTTATCCTCATGCTATCCGTGTAGCCACGTGTCACGGCCTAATCATGCTGCCCTTGCTTCCTGGAATCCCTCCCAGCTGCCCGCAGAGGTCCCTTCCCACTTCCTGTCTTCCAGGAAGCCATCTTCTGAATCTCCTTGGTTCTCCCTTGCCATGCAATGTGGAGCCAGTCCCCAATGGCCTGCAGCCCGTGCTCCAGTCTAACGGGGCTTCCCAGCTCCATCTCGGTGCGATGATTATTCTCTCACTTTCTCTGATTCTTTCCCAAAAGCACAACTTCCAAGAGGGCCAAGAAGTTGCTCCCTTGGTCTGTGCTCTACACCTAGCATGGGAAACAAGAAACAACTTGCAGGGACAGTCAACATGTATGTGAACACTTCACATCTTCTTCTAGGACATTTTCGAGCCCTGCAGTCTGAAGTCGACATTGGAATAATGCCAAAGAATGCCATAATCTTTTTTTTTTTGGTACCGGGAATCAAACTCAGGACCTTGCACGTACCAGGCAGGCGCTTATGCTCCTGAGCCATCTCCCCAGCTCTGTCATATCTTCACCTAATGATTCCATCAGCTTAGGTTATGCAGCGCATGACACATTAGAACACTGAGCTCCGTGGTTAGATGCCTATTTTCTCCACTATACTATCAACCTTAAGAGCTGCGCTTTGCTAAAATCACTTACTGTGTCCAAGGAAAGGGAGTGTGGGAGATAGCGCCAGAGGGCCTCGAGGCGATGCTCTGAACCCAGTTCTTTTAGGGCTCAAGGGCTCCTTCTCAATTAATGACTATGTATTTTTCAACATAATTTATGTATAATCATTAATACACGTGGTCCTTTAAAAGTCAGACAAGGAACTAGACACCCAGAAATTAGCATATCTGAGCAAAATTAAGGGCAGGATATGTAAATGACCCGCCCAAGGTCAGACAACTGATAAGTAAAAGGCTTCCCATATAAACCAAGGTCTTTCTCATTTTCATACTTATGATTTAATATTAGTTAAATCATGTTATAATCAATCATCATTAAAATTAAGCCATGTTCAAAGGGAATACAATGGTGAGGGACTATGATTTATTAGAATATTTGCTCAATTATGTCAGACAATAAAGTCTAAACCATAAAAAGATTTTTAATGTTCACTGAAGTTATATCCCAAGATGTTTTTAAATCTTCAAATCTGTAATTGCTGAAAATCTCATAATTTTCTCCATAAAACTTATAATGCATCAATTACAAATTCTGTGACTTGTCTAGACCTTCCACTATAAACATAGAAATACACCAATCCATAAAGTTGCCCGAAATAAATTCTGCGTAACTTCCACTCAGTCTTCGCTTCCTGCGCATGAGCACAACTTGCTGTATCGTGGCATGCCTTCACATTCGCCAGGAGGAGTCTGAGCCCCGCGAAGATGCCAACTGCCTCGCCTCCAGCCCACGCATCACAGCCTCTGCTGTACCTGTGCTCCGTGTCCCTGAGACCCCACACCTGACTCCTGGGGCTGAACCAGGGCACTGCGCTCCAGCTCACGGGTCCAGCTCCTGGTTATCAGGCTCCAAGGCAGAAGCAGCCAGAAGACGGTGCTGTGCCCAGCCTGTGGCATCCACGCAGCAGAAGAGAGCGGAGGAACTGGGGCCCAGCTCGCGCTTTTCCAGGCTACAACTCCACAGCCCGCCTCTCCCAAGGCCCGCTTGCTAGCAGCCCGTTCAGCTACCAAGCCCACAGGTGGTGAATCCTCTGATGAGGGTAGCAGCCCAGGATCACAACCTGCCAGCCACCTGCAGCTCAGGCGTAGCATTCCTCCTTTGGCCTCCAAATGTTCATAGCCACAAAATTAAGAAACAAAATCAGTGTGCAACCAAGAATCGCCAAAACCGTAATAGTCCCGGCATTGCTAAGAGGCTCAAGGCTACAGTTTCCTCTGAAGCCCAAGGCAAACTCTTAGATGTGAGTCCCTGCGAAACTCAAGGCAATGCTAAATGCTCGGGCTACACAGCCTGACTGAGTGAGCTTCCTGCTCCACAGGGAGGAGAGGCAGAAAGCAGCCGAGGGAAAGAGAACTGCACCTGGCCGGGCAGATACTCAGTCCTGCGCTCTCTGTCCAGCTGCTGCAACAGCTCTGGCTGTGTGTGAGCGCCAAGGGCTGAGCGCTGCGCCCCTCAGCCTTGCTGGTGGCGTGGCTCTGCTCGCTGCGCAGCTTTCCTCCACAGACGTCCACGTCCCTGGAATCCTGCATTCCTGAGTCTCCACTGCTCTAGCTCTTCATCCGCAGAGCCCCATGCATGCCCCACACGAGGCCCACTGCCTGGCCGCTCCTGCCTTCCTCTGGAACCTTGGGGACCCCCTCTCCCTGATCCCATCCCATGTGCAATTTGCATGCTGTGAGTCTAGCACTACACAGATGATGCGGAGGCTGCCGCCAGCTCAGGACGCTGTCGAGCCCCCACCCAGGCCGTCTATGCTTGCAAGTGCCCGGAGGTTTGTCTTTCTTTCTATCTCTCTTTCTTTCTCTCTTTCTTTCTTTCTTTCTTTCTTTCTTTCTTTCTTTCTTTCTTTCTTTCTTTCTTTCTTTCTTTCTCTTTCTTTCTCTCTCTCATTTTCTTTTATTCGTTGTGAGTCAGGGTCTCACTATGCAGTTTAGGCTGGCCTTGAGTTCACTCTGTAGTCCAGGCTCATCTTGAACTCACAAGGATCTGCCTACCTCAGCCTCCCCAGTGCTGGGATTATAATTGTGCACCACCACACCTGGCTTAGAGCCCAGAATCGTGAACTCTGGGAAACATTTCCCTGTGTTCCCCTGTGAGTATATTCCCAGAACTCTGTTTTTAATTTCAAGTTTCCAGTTTTGCATCCGTGGTCTGGAGAAGGGCATGGTCTTGCTGATTCCTGCAGCGCCTTCAAGCCACCTTTTCTACTATCCTGGTGCATAACGCTTAGATTCTGTTTAGGACTAATCTTTTCAGCAATCATACATTCTTCTGTTTCACTGTTTGATATTTTTTGTGGGGGGGAGCTAGAAACTTTTCCAACTCTTGGGCTTTGTCATTTGCTCCCAAGTTTTACTCTGCAACTGGCTATCGACAGACAGCAGTAAGCATTGCACATCCCAAGTGTTGAGATTCCCTCCGCCAGATGAAGTATTCTGCCATCTCAATTTCAGTCTCCTGCAAACTCTCAGGACACAGAGAGAAGGTGGCCTAGCCTCCTGGCAGCACACGCCACAGCCCAAAGCCAGCGAAGTGCGGGATCCCAGCTGAAGCTTCCAAAACTCTGCTTTGCTATCTGTTTTCCCGACAGTATCCTGACCGAGCTCTGACTGGACTTCCCCATCGAGCCCAGCTTATAACATCAAGATCTCCTGGAGCAGCCCCACACCTTTGACGCCCTCGGTAACCATTTCTCGGTGCATTTCCACGTGCTACCAGGGCCAAGCACCCACACCCCTGCTACCAGCACCTATCTGAGCTGAGCTGCTTGCTATGTGCCACAACACCTGATACCTGCTGCTTCAAGGAGAGAGGCTCGTTTTGGCTCAGGACTTCTGCTTATAGTCAGTGGACGCAAGGGCAGAAGTGAGATAGCAGAGGATCGTGGCAGAGCAGGACATGCTCAACCTTGGCCGCCAAGAAGCAAAGAAAGCAGAGAGCAGCTGGGGACAAGAGCACACACGTACCTCCAGCGGGCCACGCATGAGCCGCTCAGCTCCTGACTCAAGAGCGCCTGGGCTCACTGGTGAGCAGACGCCTGTCATCACCCAGTGCCCCCTGCACAGGATGATCTGCAGGGCCACTTTGCATCTAGACTGTACCATGCTATTTGTCCTGGACCTCAATATTTTGCCAGGTGGAAAATGCTTGCTTAGAATATTTCATTTCCAGCTTTAATCACAGATTCTCAGAGTTGTAGCAATCAAACTTTGCCTTGGGAGAAGGGACAGTCTTCTGCTTAGGCTTAACCTAGCACAAGTTTCTGCCGATGCCAGGATTAAGTTTCACCACACTCGAGTGATATGTCATGCAATGACAACTGTGAGCAAGATATGCCATGCAGACGTCAACTGCAAAAGGCCATTGACTCTGAGGTCAGTCACCTTCCAGTTCTTCCTGCTGTGGGGAGAGGCAGCCTCTTTGCTACCAGAGGTCACTTGCTATGAAAAGAGTTCGAAACTCAGAAGCACAGGTCTCATTTCACACTGGTCCTCTTTGGCATGTCCCACAGAGCAGGACAATTCTTTAGTCTCAAATAAAGGGCCATGTTTTACTGGCATTGTTGACGCTAAAGGCCTGACACCCTGGTTTGATGGTGAGACCAGTCGAATAGCACACTCTCCCAGGCTGGCGTGGGGGTCTGTCATCAGGCGGAAGTGCGGGAGTTGTCCGTACTTTTTGTTTTACACAAGTCTGCACAGAGATAACACTGTGAGCTGCTCTCTCTACTGCACATCTGCGGATTCTCTCTCCAAACGCTGAGTCAGGCTCCTCCTTTGCCTGAGCCTCTAGCAGTCACTGCTGAGGTCAAACAGCTGCAAAACCCAGTTTGAAACATGGCCCTAGGGACAGACCGCAGCACAGACTGCTGGGTACTGCACAGCTACCTGCAGCTTCTGCCTGAAGAGGTGGGTGTCACTGTAATGGGGCCGCCTGGGTCAGGCAGCCACAGGTATACTTGATAAATATCCATCACTGGTTCTCAGCACCTGCGTGCTACTGAAATTAATATTAAGTGTGCACCAAATATTGGCCCTTCCCTCCTCCATCCTTGTGGCTCTCTTTCCTTCCTTCCTTCTTTCTTTCCTTCCTTCCTTCCTTCCTTCCTTCTTTCCTTTCTCTCTCTCTCTCTCTCTCTCTCTCTCTCTCTCTCTCTTCCTTTCCTCTTTAAATATCTAGTGAGTTCATAAACAGCAGACAATTGTTTTAGAGTAAATTTCTATGCCTACATACACACAACGTTTTTAGCAAACAGTACTGGATTCCATTCTGTAAGGTGTCAGAGCATTGGAGTGAAGTCACATCGGAGTCCCCAAATCCAATCCACCCTTCCAGTGCTCACCAAGCATTCACTGTGGTATTTTATTGTGCTATAAATTTTAATTATTTCATTGTTTTTTAAAGTTTCAGAGTCTAATTGCCTCAGGCATATTTGTCTTTTCCATAACGCATCCCGTACCCAGTCATCAAGCTTTCTTCCATTCTAAACTGAAAAGCCTAAGTCATGACCTTGGCTCTGTGTTCTAGCTTCAGGGACTGGAAGGTGAGAAATGAGCGCAGATAGAGCAAACTGTGTCCTTTGCCCAAAATTCTTGCCCAAAACTGAAGGCGGCACTACTGAAATGCGTATTTGGGGATGAGAGTACATGTGGAGCTGGGGACTGGAGGAGTGGCCGGCTGCTCTCTACCACAAAGAGGACCGTCTTAGGTACTGTCAGGCAAAAGGCCGCTGCAGGATGGGATTGAATTAAACGCCAAGTGCCTTGATGGCTGCGAGACAGCATTATTTTGTTCCTGTCTCTTTCTTTAGAGGATAAATTCTTGGACAAGGGTGACAGGAGGGACAGAATATTGAAGTTCCCAAGAACTCTTTGTTCCAAGAACTTCTCTGCAGTCGGGCATAATTTTGTTATTCATGAGAAAATGAAGAGACAGGAAGAGAAGGGGTGCGCTGTCCCCACGCACCTGCAGGCCGACACGACACCTGTGGCCGTGTCGCCCAGGTTTATTAAAGCTCATTGTTCTGGCGCTGGTGATGAACTGCGTAGTTGCAAAGTGCTAGCGCCAATCTTCAGAATCCTGGCCTCAAGAACAATGGTGTGCATTCTAATGGGACAAGCAGCAGCATTCATATGGAAAACACAACATTTCCCCACATTTTCTATTTCTTTTCTTTCTGAAGTTAGCATTGTTTTGAGAAAAGAAAAAGAAAAAAGACTGGCTTGTGTGCAGACGGTTGGGTGTCCCTGAGCCAGAGCCCAGGGTGATTTTCACGTCTAGCAGCAGTATTTTATCCACACAGTTCAAGGTTCTATCTCTAGATAGCTAGACATTCTCAATAGGTGAGTTCGTGCTCCCCAAAACTAGGATGCTAAGACCTCATCCCCAGGAGGATGGGGCCAGGCACAGGGGCCTTAGACAGACCATGAGGTTCTCAAGGCTTCCCCTATTGCTTACCAAAGAGCCCCAGAGAGCTCTGGGCCCCATCTATTCTGGGACAGAGCCCGAAGAAGCTATTTGTCTCTCAAAAGGCACACACTGGTCAGATGCAGATAGGCCAGCGCCTGGGCCTTTGACCGCCAGCCTCAGCTATTCATGCACTGCTGGCTTTCTACGGTTGTGTCACAGAAGCCAACTAGATTAGTATGTTAAGAAAGCAGAGATGTTGTATAAGGTCTCTGCAGCAACGTGTCCTACCAACAGCAAATAACACATTTCAGGTGTCCCACGACTTCTCTTTGGAATCCAAAATACCGATGCCCTATAGGCTCCTGGGCCCCAGTGTGGTAAGGCCATAGTTCTCCCTCTCGCAATGGGAGTCTAGTATCCACCACAGAAACTGTCACCTCACTGGACACTGGCATGGGGATGCCTAGAGATGGGCCCAGTCTGCAGAGGCTGGGATACACAGTCAAGGAGCCAGAACCAGAGTTGGACCAGGTGCATAGGCAGAGAGCAGCATGAGGGGCAGGGCGTAGCTGGGAAGTCACAAGCCTTCCAGGGTGGCTGGCACTGTACCGCAATGTGGGATGTGGCCAGACCCAAGGGTGGATGGCAGGGTCCTGCACCGCGAACTGTCTGAGCGCAGCCCCGGAGCTGCTGCCCAGTTGTCTGGCCCGAGCTGTCTTTGCACCAGAACCATCACTGCTGCTTGGCAGAGCCCAGATAAGCTCCTCCGTGGGTCTGGACCCAGCGGGCATCACCAGCATCTCCCCACGTTTTCTAGAACTGCACCATCCCTGACTATAGTTCCGTGTGTTCTCAGGGGTGGGTCAGGCCCAACACGCAGATGGCCGTGCATGTGCCTGTGGAGTGCCCTGCTGAAGGCAGAGTGGCCCACACCTGCCCAGCCCACCCCCAGCTGTGGATGTAACTGTGGATAGGGTGCAGTACCCTGGGCTTGTCTGGGAGACTGTGCCTGGCCATAGCCACCTCGGGAGGCTCCTCCACGCCGTCCTGGATACTAGCAGAGCACAGGGCCAGTCCTCCTGTCTCCTGTCCTCTCCTGCTTGTGGGGCCCTGGGCCCAAATATGGCATCGATGCTTTGCTGAATTCCACAGAGTTGCGCCTGAGGATGCCCCAGCAAGGTCATGGTGGCCCATGCCCTCAACCATGTGCTCAGGTGAGAGCTCACTAAGCCAAGGCCACGTGCTGAGGAGCTTCTCACAGACCTAGAGGTTGCAGGTTAAGGCCGAGGTTCAGTGCTGCTGGCAGAGGGTGCCCCTGGAAGGTCCTCAGGGGACCCTGTTACAGGACCTGGGGAATGGCTCGCTCTCCTCTTCCTACCCGCATGACCTCCTCTGTCCCCAGGCACCTCCCCAGTTCCACCACCTGGCGCCCTTACAATGCCATAGGCCGGCAGGTCTAGGAGACACAGACTTGCACCTCGTGGTCGTCTCTCCTCCCAGGCCTTGGCAGTGGGGACCTCTCCCACCCATCACACAAGGAAAACCTCTCTTTTTTTAAACATGTACTTTTGCGACGTGGGAAGATGCGAAGATACGGGGCTCTGGACCCAGCACCGTCTGATGCTGGCTGGTGGTCGTCAGCAAGCCTGGAGCAGGCTCCACGTTCAGGATGCTGCCCTGGCTACATATGAGAGGACAGGGGATGCAGCCTGGTGGCCGACTGGGGAAAAGGACCGAGTGTGAGGCTCATCAGCACTGCTGCTTTTCTTCTGTAAAAATGTGTTTGGTGCAGGGCCTACAGGGTCTCGCTCCTTAGACTAGACCCATAGCGATCCTCCTGCTCTTAGCCTCCCAGTGCTGGGATTACGGGCGCGCGCCACCACACCCAGCCTCAGCTGTAGTGTCAGCGCACCTCGGGCATGGGGCTGCCAAGGCACGCCGGGTGGAACTTGGCTCCCTGCACCTGTGTAAGCAGGCGCTGTAATCCACTGAGCCATCTCACTGTTTGCTTCTGTCTTGTAATTTCTCTTTGTCTCACAGGCACTGCGCGGCTCCAGGTGGTGGATTCGGGGATGCGCACCGCAGGTCCGCAGGAGCCAAAGCCCCGCGAAAACGAGGCGTGCGAGCTGGCTCCCGGTTCCCGCATGGGCCGTTGCCTCCCTCCTTGAGGGCTTCAGCTGTGCCTGGTGTGGTGCTCTGCATCTCTGTGGGCCTCAGGAAGGAGCAGGGGGGACAAGGATCACCAGCTCGGTGATATCACCGAGTTCTGAAGCCAACACTGGCAGGAGCAGGAGAGGAGACTCATCGCTGCAAGGGGCCTAAGAGGTCTCGACCTTGCAGCACCAAGAGGCAAGACAAAACCCGCTCACTGAAGGGACAGGCCAGGCATCTGGCACCCTAAGGTCAGGAAAGTTAGGGCAACCATATTACTTAAGAAACCACGTGGTGGAAAAAATTTGAAACTAAATGTGCCTATAAATTTAGTTTTAGAATCTAAAACCAATTACAATAAGAATTTATCTAGGGCTGAGAATATAGCTCAAAGGCACAGCACCTGCCCAGCAAGTGCAAAGTGATATCTAGTTAAAATCGGAAGCTGTCCTTACTCACCCACCTGTTCTGCTAATTATGTTCTTGAAGACCACTGTATTGCAGTATATGCATCACACCTTTTCTAAAATGAGTACTTGCTAAATTTGTCTCCTAAAGATGACGTCTTCCTTGTTCTCTAAAGGTACACTTCTCGGAGCATAAAGGACATACTCTCTGGTAAATGACTTCTCCCCTGGCCTCAGGAGTGAGCCTGAGTCCCACAGAGAGAGAGAGAGAGAGAGAGAGAGAGAGACAGCGCTGTGGCCTGGGTGTGCTCAGGGCAAAGCAGGGCCCAGGAGGGTCCGCGGCTGCCCATGGCTGGGTGTCTTTGCCCGCCTTGCTGCCTTCCCTGGCGTGGGTCCAGATCCCTGCATCCTGTCCAATCACTTCTTCATGTTAAACGTGAGACCACATGGTGCTTGCGCCCAGAGAAAATGATGGGGAGGCGTCCCAAGTAAGCCTGTGAAAACACTCTCTGCTGCCTTCCTGAGCCACAGGAAACCAAGACTGCTACTGTAGTGCCTTAGCATGCAAGGCGTGCCAAGCTGTGGGTGGCAGCCCTTGGTGCAAGCCCTGCTGTGCCAGGTCTACAGCATGGCTATGATGGGCACCCTGTCCACCGGGTCCACCAAACCCTTCTTCTGGGAAGAAGCAAGAACAGAGTAAGGCCATCTTTATAAGGAAGCAAGAAAGGGGAAAGAAGAGGCTACTTTACATGGCCTGGACTGGTGGCCGTCGCCTTCCCGGTGAGCACACTAGTGGAGTGTGCTCCCCAGGGCGACCTCTCACTTCAGCTGACAACAGCACACGGGGCTGTGTGAGGCTGCGGGACTCCCGTTCCAGGGAGGGCAGGAGTCTGTGTTTCCACCCCACCCCCAGAGCTTGCTGTCCACCCAGTGGACTACAGCCTCCCTGAGCAGGGGTTCCCAGCGGATGCTCCGTGGCTTGCACCCTCTGGCCAGGGTGTCCATAAGCAAAGCTGCTCTGCAGACTTCTGGCCTTGACACTAGGCCTGGAGGACCAGGGGTCACGGTGACCAGAAGAGAAATGAAGACACAGCTGCCAAGGACGGGTGCCTGGCACTTCAGGGGTGGGGGCAGTGGGACACAGAAGACTGAGTCCCTTCCAGTCCTGCACTCCAGGGACTGAGGCCCTGGTAGGCAGAAACAAGCCAGAAGCTGCTGCACTGTGGATCGGTGCACACTGGAAGGCCTCTGCTGCTGGAAGCGCGCCTCTGCGAAGGAAGCGGGGTCTCAAGCAGCAGAGGCTGTGGGGGGCAGAAAGGAGGCTGGAGAAGGGGGCGAGGGTGAGCGCGCTCCAGCGGGGCACACAGCACAGCGATCCTCCCACACCATGGAAACCACTAGAACAGAGGAGCTGAAATGCTCCCCAGAGCACTCGGGAAATGGTAAATGCTTAAAGAGGTGGGAAACCCAGCTATCTTAATTGGATCATTACACATCAGATGCGTTTATCTGCCATCACACTGTACCACAGAAACACACAAAATAATTAGTTTTCAATGAAAGTACTTTAAAACAGTTGCCTATGCATGAATCTAGTAGAAATGTGGTCCTTTAACGACTTGTCAAATAAACAAGTTGACTAGTTTATACATACATGAATTTGTATAGTCTAAAAATAATTCAGTGTTGTAAAGAGAAATCAAAGCAGTTCCCTTCGTGTTGTGTTAAGGGGGACAATGATGCGTGCACATCAAGTGTGCTAGATTTTCCTTCCAGAATACAGCACAAAACATCACAATGTTCCTCAAAAACTGGCACGAACTTTGAAGTCCGTGGGTTATTTTCACATGTTATTCCGTTGTTTAAAAGTACCTTTAAGATTGCAGAGTTGTGCTGGCCTGTAGAAAACACACGAGGGCTCTATTTTCTAGTCGGAACCCAGTTCCCAGAGACACCATTAAGAACCGGAAGGGCACAGAGCTCCGCACTCCGGGGCTTCCACAGCGATGCTCTTCGGGGGGGGGGGAGAGTCCAGAGTAGGGGGTGTGTGAAAGTCCGGTGCGAGTGTCCTGGGGGCAGGGAGGGGGTGGAGAGGCCGTGCAGAGGGGAGCGGTAGGGCACCACGTGAGTGGGCGCAGGAGCACTAGAGCAGGAGCCAGCTGCCTACTGTCCTAGCGGTCCTCCCTGCTGGACCGTGGACCGCAAGCGGGGTCAAAATGACGCTACCACCGGCAGACACCCGCGGAGCTCACGGAGACCCTGTCTGAGAGCACGTGGCCGGGTGCTTCCCCCACACCTCCTGAGCCCTGGAGCCCGTGTTTGAGGCAAGGAAGGAACGTGGACCCACAAGCAATCATCTCGGCTTGGGGTCAGCAGGCTGTGACCAGGGCCCGACCCAAGAAGCCGGCCTGCCCATGTGGGCCATGGCCATAGAATCCAGGTCAGTTGCCTCGGCGTGAGATCGTGGGCTCTGGCATCCCATAAGTCCGACCTTCTGGCGACCAACTTCTGCCACATACATCCACGTCCGAGCCTCCTTTCCTTATCATAGTGGAGAGCATGCAGGTCAGCAAGTCCACACTGTCACAGAACGGCATTTCTGAACACCACGAAGGCAGGCTGCCCCTGCAGGACACTTCAGCTAATGGCTTTTCCCAATCCATTTAAATAAATTTCTCTTTAAACAACGCAATCTGCCTGGGTGACAGACAAGGGCCGTGACCTGGTGCCATTGTTAAGGAGCCACGCACTCATCCACGTGGCGCTCCCTGTCTCTCGCCTGGGATTCCTGGTGATTTCTGAACAGTGGCGCTCTTGTCTACCTTGCCCGCGCCCTCGAAATCACAGGACAGCTGCTGGCGCTGGAGGTGAGGCTGTGTCGCACTTTAAAGGAAGCGGTAATACTATTTTGGAAATTACCATTTTAACTTAAAGCATGTCATGAGAATTTTTGTTAAAATGATGCTTTAGAATTCTTTTTGGGAAAGGCTGGATCTAGCTATATACAAGTACAAACTCCTACAAAAGCTAAAACATGTGAAAGCAACAAAATAAAAAGTAATCTGATTTGAAAGAGCTGATATCACGCATTAAGCATGGCAGGAGAATAACAGGATCTCACAACGTCTGTTAATAAATTGACTTGCATGAATGTAAAGAACAGATTTTAGAATAAGGTTATTCTTTATAATAAATTGATATTGAAACGAAAGAAGATATCACCAAAGGAAAGCCACTGAATAAGTAAAACAGGGCCACAAAGAACAGTAAGAAAGTTGGTGATGCAAGGATGCTTTCGGATTTTAAGTAAACACATAGAAATGGACTCGGGCCGGGCGGTCCTTGGAACTAGGTTAGGGCGGTGACTTCATACAGTGCGGAAATCGTTCCTCAGAGTCTCTTTTGGGTGATCACACGGGTAGTACGTAACAACAACTTTCAGTGTCCAATAATTGATTATCCCCGAGTAATGAGAATAGAGTGCTGAGTGTGTGCCTAACATCAGCTGAGGACCCCGAGCAGACTACCCTGCCCAAGGCAGCTCCCCAACTGTCCTGGTCAGGTCGCAGGAAAAAGTCAGTCAGACCGGCAGCCGTCACCACTGCTCTCCCTTCCACCTCATGCCCTGTCACTCAGAACTTCTGGATCTGAGGTGCGGTGAGGCCCACAGAGCTGGTGACCAGGGAGAGATGCATAAAGTGCAGTTCCATCCCTGCTCTTTCCCACATGCCTTCCTCACCCTTCATCGAAAGCTCAAGTTTCACACTAGTTTTCCTGGGAGAGGTGGGCTCAGTCACAGAAGCCCCTTAACATTGTCAGAGATCATCTTGTGCAGACTAGGAAACACCTAGCACCTCAGAGGAGCACAGGGCTGGGTGTGCTCCTGTGCAGCTGACCTGGAGTCCAGGCAACTGAGGTGGACGCCTGCCCAGTGTGGGGGGGGCACCGGCCCCTAGCCCTGGGGGCTGGAGGGAGGGAGGTGGGAGGAGCTCCGGTCTTTCAGCCTAGATCCATCCTTTGCTTGGAAGTGCTGTCGGGTCTCCAATTTCCTCAGGCTCTCAAGGCAACCCACACAGGTGACTACAGCAAGTGTCCAGACCCTGGCCTCGGGCTGCGGCCGCCTCCTGGATCCCTCTTGGGCCCCAGCTTCCATCTTCTTGCCTGAGTCACTGCAGGATCCATCAGCTGTCCACGGCATGGAAAGCCACTAGGTGGCTCCCTGCTCTGCCCCTGGTACCCTATCTTAGAACTCCCCTTGGGTAACTATTCATATGGCTTCCATCAATTCTGTCCAGGAGACAGCCCCAGTGAACACACAGAGTGGCCTGTGTGTCCCCCAGTGGCAATCTCCAGTGCCACGCAGGTTGGGTTGGGCCACCAACTCAGCTTGGTGGAGTGCGTAGCAACCCACTAAAGGCTCAGTAAGATCTGCGCTGGTCCAATCTGCTGGCATTTCTGGATCCACACGAATCGACCTGTCTCCACCGGCCTCACCAGACATCCTCCCTGACTCCGTGCTGTCCATGCCTGCTAATTTTCTCTTCTGTGCAGTTACTTCTTCATATAAGTCCACCATGTGGCCAAGGGTTCTAGTCATGAAAATAACAAATGTGTGTGTTGGAGGACACTGTATCCTGTCATTATCAATTGCAAGAGAGGCATATTCCAAGTAAATTAGTTAACATTTGTCATGTAAGATAACTAGTTTAGAATGCATATTGTTTCACAGTTTTATTTTTCTGATTTTTGCTTTTATTAGTCCATGCTTGTCACACATGACGAGCATACTAGCCAAGGGGGCTGGCTCTTGCCCACCACATAGGCCAGCCCGTGGCATATTGCACTCCGGGACCCATGCTGCGATGGCCTCCCGGAGACACACTGCCATGACTGTTGATCTGGTACCCCAGGGCTTTGCTCGGAAGCTAAAAGCCAGTGCTGTGGGTAACAACAGGCAGCTCCTCAGTCAGGTGTGAAGGCCACTGGCTTCTACCTGTTTACAGCACAAAATGAACACAGTTTCTCTTCTGAGTTTCTCTTTTCAAGTTTTTCTTTGAGGAAATAACATCGAAAATGACCCAGCGACTTTCCTCCGCCAGTTCCACCTTGCACATGTTCACACATCAGAAATCCGTGAGAATCTTTTTCATCGTCTGTTGGAAGTTGTTTTACCAAGCCTTAGCTTACATTGGGTCTTTGTGATATTAAGATTCATGACTTGGGTGAATTAGTAATAATTAATTGGATAGTAGAAGATTTTGACTTCGGAAGAGGATTTCATCTCTAGATCTTTGTAGACATACACATACAGTTCTGTGCTGTGAAGGGGTTGATTTGAATTTAGGAGTGTATTTGTGCATTGCCTTGCAAACTGAAGCCGAGCCGCACGCCACCCTGCACCCGGCAGATAGGCGGCGGTGTCTGTCCTAGGCATAGGCGGTGTTACTTGCCGTTTGTGTCCAGATGTTTCCGCAAAGCCTCTTGCAGTTGTGTGTGCAGTTTCAGAGATGGCTGGGTTAGGGTAGGTGAATGGATTAAGGGTGTGCTACTGGGATTACATGTGTGATGCTGGGATTAAGGGTGTGCAGCCGGGATAAAGGGTGTCCCAGCTTGGCGTGAGTGGCACCGGTCAGTAGGTGTGTTGACTGGGTGGAAGACAAAGGGACAGGCAAAAGGCAGGCTCCCTGCTGGCACTGTGTGATGCTCTTGCGCCTCCTGCATTCTGCCCCCAAAACTGGCATCTTTCATGATGGCTTTCACGGAGCCACCCTGCTGTGGGCCAGCCTGTGTGGGCAGAAGCCTCTGCATGCCTGTGAGCCCAGTAGATCTCTCCTCCTTTAACTCGGGGTGCTGGGTTTCATCTCATCAGCAAGATGAGCAGCCTAGGACAGCTACCTCAGACCTCAGTGCCGAGGTCCCTGTCCAGACTCAGAGCCGCATGACTTTGCAGACCTGCTCCCTGGGGCTGAGGGCTATAGCAGCAGGGGTAACCCTGGGCCCAGCTGCTTTGCCAGGGTCCCAGAGGGCCTCTGCTGGGCAGACAAGACTGTGACCTGTCTGGGTCCCATGCCATCCTGTGGAAGGTACATGTGCCAGGTTTGGTTCCTTCGTTTGTTTGAGACAGGGTCTCACTATGCAGTTCAGGTTGGCCTTGAACTCATCTTGTTGCCCAGGCCAGCCTGAAACTTGTGTTTTGTGCTGTAGGTGTGGCCGGAGGAAGCCGGAGGCCTCTGTCTAAGGCGAGAGGAAGAGCTGCATGGCGAAGCGGGGAGGGCAGCGTAGCAAGATTCTTTTCCTAATAGAGCGCCCCTCTGTCCAGGGGAGGCTCTGGGCAGAGCCTCTGCTTGGTGCCGGGCAGTGCTGTCCTGGGACTGCGTCCCCTGAAATGCACGTTGGGACTAGATGCCGATGACGTAGTCCTCCAGGAGGCATCAGCTCAAGAAGGTGCCCCACACGAGGGTGTAGGAGAGGGGATCTCCGCTGGCCTTGTACCCCTGGTACCCCAGGGAGGAGGACACCTGTTGCTGTGGGCCATGTCTTCCTGGACTTCTCAGGCTCCAGGAGGGCAGGACAATGAGCTTCTCTGCTTAGTAGATTTCCCCTTTGTCATGTGCACTGGGATAGTCAAAAAGGACGTGAAATCATTCTAGGAACAGAGCCACGCCCAACTGGGTGCTCAGGGAAGCATAGCGGCTCCCGGGCAATGTCCGCACCCAAGGGACACCTGCAGCCGCACTGGCCGAACCTGGGCTAACTCGGGACTGGGACCATCTCCTCTGAAGAACATGGTGGGATGTGGGGTACAGCCAGCCCCACATTCTGTGGAGCTTATCCTCCACATGAGAGCAAATTCCAAAAGCTAAGATTGAAACCATTTTCCTTTTTGTGAACGCCTGTGGAATCATAGCTCACGCATCTCTGGGGTGGAGAAGCCGCCTTCCCGCAGCACATTAGATGTTTTTCTCATTGTCCTGTCTAACATTGGGTCTCAGTAAATATTGTTTTTCCAGCAGTACCCCTGCCTTGAGCAGATCTGAAGAAAGTTCTAAAAGGAGAGACTGAGGGGGTGCATAAGTATGCCTGCGCCTCCGAGATTCCTTTTCTCTGGTAAAAGGCTAGGTTATAAGATGCGAGAAACGGGGGCATGCCGGCAGCATCCATGCTCGCAGGCTGCACTAGCACCACGCAGACGGCGGGGACTCGATCACGCTGGGCTCGCTCTTTCGACACCCTTTCCCTGGATGCTACTGGTGAGTTGATGAGACACTGATAGTTCCTGAAGCACAGCTGGTGGCAAGCATTGTCTTGGCCCTGGACACATGTCCAAGCCGAGCATCTGTGGGTGCTTCTGGAAAGCCATGCCATGGATCCCCTACCAGCCCTTGAGGGCTTCAGCTGTACCTGTGGTGCCAAGCCCTATGCTGTGCTGCAGAAAGTAGCCAGTTGTGTGTTGGTCATTCCACCAGGGCTGTCCTGCACCTGACCCTACCCCACCAAGTACAGGGGCCAGGTCTTCCTTCTCTAGCTGCTACAAGCTGTCACATGCAGCCACTTGCTCTTCTCTGTGCTCTTGAAGTGGTGGTGAGAGGGACCTGGGGGTTGATGAGTGCTCACATTGCCCTGTGAGACGCGGGCACCCCGAGTGTGAGGTAAGAGGAAGCAGGGAGCAGCCGAGTGGGGTCAGGGAGGCAGAGAGGGTGGTGGGAGAGGACAGTCCTGTGGTGGAGGGGAGGACGGGGAGGAGCCCATGCAGATGTGGAGAAATGGCTGACTTGTGACTTCTGTTCACGTGAACCTCTTCACCTGAAGACTGCTACCTCTGCTAGGATGGATGCTGCTGGGCCTGGCTCTGATCTGGAAAGTAGAAGAGAAGCAGAGGTGCCGCTTCCACTCTGTGCATGTGGAGAAGGCTATGAGAAGGAGACAGGGAGCCCTGCAAGGCAGCAGGGAGCATGCAGACGGCGCCTGCCTGCCCAAGCTTCTGCCTGCCACTCAGCCTGCTGATGAGCTGTCGCCTGGAAATGCAGCTTGGGAAACAGCACACACTGTTTACCCAAGGCTGCATTTCAATAGTGAACAAGTGATGCCATTGGCCTGTCTGTTCAAAGGCCACACAGGTACATTTCTCCTTCCCTAGTTATTAAAACAAACAAAAACAACACTCATGAAGAAAAACCACCAGAAAAGTCCCATCCACGGGCGTGGCGGTGCAGTCCTGTCACCGTAGTCACCGAGGTAGAAAGATGCCTGTAGGATGAGCCTGGCTCAGCTGGCAACGTTTAGGGACCTTGTGTCGTGAAGGTGGCGAATGAAGATACAGCTCAGGGACCCCGAGACAGAAAGCAAGGAGCAGCTAAGCCAGCACAGACCCCCTGAGACTCTCCTGGAGACCGCCCGCTTCCCGAACCCTCCACAAGCCTAGCAAGTTTCATTTCTCAAACACTACACAGGGGCTCTCCAACTTCAACCACGTCACAAATTGTCAGTTGTGGAGGCGTCTGCCCTCGCCTCCTCGGCCCCTGCGTTAGCCAGCGTTCACAGCACCCTCGTCAGATCCATTATTCCCTCTCCCACACGCCCGTTTTCTACCACGGCACTCAACACTCTGTGTTACAGACCTGCACCCATGTGTTCATTACTTATTTGGCTAAAGCGTGTGTGTGTGTGCACATGTGTATGTGCATATGTGTGTGTGCACATGTGTGTGCCTGTGTCCGTGTGTGTGCGCGTGTACATGCGTGTGTGTGTGTGTGTGTTTGTGTGCGCATGTCTGTGTGTGTGCACGTGTGTCTGTGTGAGTCCAACCTGCAAAAGGATGCAATTCACAGCTGGTACCAAGCCACGTAGGAAACGCGCCTGGGCCATCAGTTCAGAACTGAGCCTCTCCTCTTAGAACTTTTGACAGGAAGCTCTGTGTCCTGTGAGTGACTTATGCTTAATGACTTAGGGCATATTACTAAAAGTTTGACCTTGAGTTATAAATTATGATACTACATTTTTAAGCATGAGAAGTTTTATTGAAAGAGACTAATCTCACTCTGCCATGTATTTTAATTTTATTATACTGGTCTTACAGTACCCTTTCTGTTATGGCTTATTATTTTATAATACAACTTTAAATGATAACTATTTTTAACCACTCATTCAAGGTTGAGTAATTTTCTTTTTTAGAAAATTAGATATTACCATTTTTCTTCATCTCATGTATAATCATAGATTTGCACTTTTCTCTCTTCTTAAATTGATTAAGAATTTCTTCTTTAATAGTTTTAAGATTGCATATATTTCTGGCAATTTTCATATTTCTGGGCCCTTTTGAATGCACTTATGTACAAAGTGCTTTCAATTATAGTTTTGAAAAATTAGAAAAGGAGGCTATACCATCTGCTCCTGCTGGATAAAAGCATTGGACGACAAATGTGCCCGCTGCTTTCCGAAATGCAGCACTGTGGGTGAGTGGAGTGAGGGTTGAAGGGGTCTGAGGCGTGGTCCTCCTGCACCCTAGCCCGCGGCACTCACAGGTCTGGGCAGCAGATCTCTCGTTCCTTGCCCCGCGATCAGACCCCACCTCACAAGCACCAGGACCGTACAGGGCAGCGAGCAGACACCTGGGGAACGGGAGCCAGTGCTGGCTTGCAGAGGCCGCAGAGAGGTCATTCTGTACCTTCGCTAAGACTAGGCTACCAAGGGTCACAGTCCTTTCAGAACTAAGTTTTCCTCGTCAGTAGCCTCTCTGGCTGCCCTAGAGCAGCTCCACAGACCGGATGCCTTAAACAGCAACCCAGTGCTGGAGGCCGAAGTGTGGGATTGGACCAGGGGGTTCAGGTTCCCGGAGGGCTCCGGGCCTGCCTGCAGCCCCGTGCTCCCCACGCAGACACAGGCCGGGAGTGAGCTGGGGAGCCCTCTGCGCTGCCTGAGCCAGCCCAGGGAGCAGCTCCTCACGGCCTCATCTGATCCCCACAGCAGCCTCAGCTCACACCACCCCATCCAGAGCTGTAGCCTCTGGGCAGAGAGGCAGCAAACTGACTGGTCCATCTCAGTCAAGAGTATTTTCCCAGCTGGAAATTCCAAAGCAACCTGAGCAGAGTGAGTATGTCAACACTGAACACTGCCCCTTGTGGACGTGTACTAGAAAACCTCCGTTCTACCCAGGCGAGCCATGCATGTACTTTGTACTTTGTCCAGGGTTCAACTGCTGACAAACGCTCTCCCCATTCTAGAGCTAAGGGTGTGTTAAAGCTTTGATATAAGATGTAAGGAGCTTGCCTGGAGTGTGCTGAGGCTTCCGGGGGCTCACCACCCGTCAGCCCCCATCCCACACTGGCGAGGTCCTCCTCCAGCCTCAGCGCACCACCCCCTCGCCCAGGCTGAGCGCCGCCGCCACGTGTTCTGTCCAGGCTGCAGCAGGGCCTTGAGTGCACAGAGCAAGCACGCGACGTAGCGGGAGCTGTACACCACCTCTAAGCCTAGCAGCAGTCTGAACAAAAGTCTGGCTTAAATGATTGCTCTTCCTCCTGACAGAAAGACAGCCTTGATGTGGGTGAGCTCAGCACCCGAGGAGGAAGGGGAGCAGAGGCGGTGGGAGGCTGCTGTGGTGAGCACCAACCCCATCACTGGGTGCCGCAGACTTCTGGTTCCCGAGAGAAGTCTCCATGCATAAGGCTTAGAGTCGGAGAAGTCGTTCTTCAGTAAGGTTCAAAATGAAAAGAAAAACACTTTTACCATTTTTTTTCCTACAACATAATATTTTAAGTACAAATCTACCACTTTTTTCCCCATTTTTTAATTTATTTTATTGATTTATTTTTTGCATTCTTTTCTTTTTAAAAATATATTTGTAGGATCACACATGTCGCTGGAGCTGGTGCAGGTACCAGGTGGGCCTTCACACTGTCTTCCTCAGCTCCTCCCCCTCCCTCCTCCACTCCTCCCCCCTGCCGAGAGCTTCTTCCTAAAGCCAGCTTTCAAGAAGGCCTCACCCCACGCAAAGCCACTTCTTCCCTGCGCACAGGGGGCCGTCCAGGGGTTTATACTCATCGTGCAAAGGTATGTCTTGAAGATTTTATAACACACACACACACACACACACACACACACACACACACACACACACTATGAACAATGCAAGTAGAGAAATTCCTACTTTTAGAAACTCGTATCAAGTGAATGACATATCTGTTATGCAGCTGCTGCCTGCTTGTGTTGTAATTAGTGTGTGTTAAAGTACACAGCTCCACCTGATACACAATTTTGCTGTTTCGGAGTAATTTTTTTGTACAACACCTCAAACCATTACCCATCCACTTATCAATTTCGATTGTTTCTGTTTTCCCAATATTAACACCAGGCTGCAATGTGATTCTGTTTTTCTGTTGCTGGTATTTCCTTGGCATGGATTTGCATAATATTAATCCCTCAACTTGTTGAAAAGGTGCATTAAAATTTTCTCTGATAACTATGGTTTTACTCAAATTTCTTATAGTTTCATTGATGGTTCATTTAAGTTCGCAAAGTTAATTTATGAAATTGAGAAGTGACATCTTACCTGGAGATTTGGTGCTCAGAAACTTCTACGGCAGTTATTGAGTAAAACAATGTCATCCTCTTAAAAATGCTTATCTTGGACTGCTTTGTTCATTATTAACCCAGGGGCATCATATTTATTTTAGCTCGCCTTATCCTGTCCCTTCCTTCCATTTCAGGTGTAGATTTCTCAATACTTGTGTATTTTTTCCGAGGTTGGAAGCCACTGCTTTTGCAAGAGCTACAGCTCCAGCCCTTTTCCTTTCTTAATTTATATTTTGAGGTGCAAGCTCAGTATGCTGCTAATTTGCTCAAATGAATTTTGACCCCTCCTGCCTCAGCATCTAAGAGATCTAGTGTTACAGGGGAGTGCCCTACAACACCAGGCAACTATTTCTGTCTCTTAGAAATAATGTGCCTTTCACATTTTTTAAAAGCCCAGTAAAAATAGCCATGGAATTTTAGTGCTGAGTGTGGACTCCTGCCCTGGCCTTGCTCCAGGCCTTCAGCGTGCTTAGGGCAGCTCCAGTGGTGTCTGGCTGGTTGTCAGGGGCAGCAGGGCCTCGGAGTCCTGAGGTGCAGAGCAGAGACTTTCCACACTGGCACAGTGTGTCTGGGCACTGCAGGTGCACCCATGGTGACCGGCCACTACCCGGCGGTGTGAGCGTCACTTGAAAAGGCAACTCAGGGAGGTGATCCCGACACGCATCCGACTGCCGTAACAGTGTCACAGAGCCATCATAGAGGGCATGTATGCATCTCAGACAGCAGCGTGTGAATAAAAGTAAGCAGCCTTACAGTGACAAAAAAAAAAAGAGGTTCACTCTGTTACGTCTCAAGCTGTGTAAAAGTTGTACACTTATCATAACTCACAACGGTCTTGATGTTTTCAGCCCTAACGGGGATCATTGCTAAGACGATTTCTTTCTTCCCAGAGACACCTGGAGCTCTGCTTCTCTGCGGACCTACTTCAAGCTCACCTGCCGCAGGCCCCGGGGGGGGGGGGGGGAGAAGAGCCCAAGAGGACGCGCCTAGGAGAGGGTGCCAGCAAGGAGCAGAGCGCAGCTCCTCCTTCAGCGGCTGGCTTGCAGCCCACCTGCCCCAAGCAGTGCCACTCTCCTGGCTTCCCTCCCAGCAGCCACTAGCAGGGCTGTCCCGTCCCTACATCCCACCCCAGAGTGGCCAAGATCATGCATTTTCCTTGCTCTTTCCTCTTCACTGAAGCTCTGTTTGAGTATAGATTCAGTCTTTGGCAGGGGACACCCATTCAGACGTCTCTGGTTTCACAGTGAGGAGATTTAGCTTGAATTCCCCTCCTGCAGGAGTCTGAAGCCACAAACCACAGGTGAAGTCCCAAGCTGGGGACCCAAGTGGTGCCATGGCACCCTGAGCTGCTCCTGGGGTCGCCTTCCTCCAGCCCAGGTGCCCTTCAATCTTCTCTTTGAGCCAGGGGACTTTCCCATGCTTGAAAGCTCAGCGAGGACCCAGAACCCCTCCCAGCAGACATTCTCAGGTGGGTGCCAGCAAGTGCTCCCTGCAACCCTCACCATTAGGAGAGACTCTCTTTTCAGACATGGAAGGCAATATTTGCAACTCAAGTCTGCATTCATAAGAAGGCACTGAAATTAACAATAGAAGTAAGGATGACTCAGCCAAGTGGACCAAGGCCCCCAGTGAGCTCACTTTCTATAAAGGATTACATGTGACTGACGCCATCATGGCCAGCGGCAGAACGCAGTGTTAGGAGAGAAGTTTACTCTCTGGGAAACTGCGACATTTAGAGTGGGAGAAGAGGGGAGAGAGAGAGAGAGAGAGAGAGAGAGAGAGAGAGAGAGAGAGACAGACAGACAGAGAGAGACAGAGACAGAGACAGAGAGACAGAGATGGAGAAAGCCAGAGACAGAGAGACAGAGATGGAGAAAGCCAGAGACAGAAAGACAGAGAGAGACAGAGAGACAGAGAGAGACAGAGATACAGAGAGAGACAGAGAAAGAGAGACAGAGAGACAGAGAGCTAGATGGAGACAGACACAGAGACAGAGACAGGGATGGAGAAAGAGAATACAATTTTCAGCTGAGAGCAATACTCTTACATTTGGTTTCATCCTTCTTAGTCTTCTAATTTTCATAATTTAAAATAAATTACTGCAGGCCTTTGCATTCTAGGCATTCCACTAATATTCATGATAGCCATATCCCCAGATGCTGCTCTCAGTAATTTGAAGTTAAATGGAAAACAATTGGTAAATAGCAAATAGAACCCAACACCATGATCCACTTTACGCACACGTGACCTAAATTTCTGCCTTGGGGACTGCAGTGGGGAAGCACATGCAACCCAGCCCAGGTCACCATGATGTGGGGAAGCAGCCCTGGCTGAGCAGGGGCAGAGCTGGGAGAGCGCCAGCGCCGCCTCCTGAAAGAAGCATGGCTTCAGACGGAGGCAGCCACGCGTTTTCTGTTGCATCAAATGCCAGGCTTTGGAGCACTGGACTGAATTGGTGTGTGCACTGCAAAGTGATATTTCCTGGTCACAAATCCCAGGTGCACCCCATCCTCCAATGCAGACAGGAGGCTTCTTTCCCTGGGAGCAGCTCTGGGGGACAGAAATAGGATCAAAGCTCAAAGCTTGCTTCGACTGAACTGGATATAGAGGCAAAGGACACGGCAAGAAGCCATCTTTAGATTCACGACACAGCTGTTCCTTCCGAAGGATCTAACCCGTGCTGCCACCATTAACTGGCTTCCCTGATGCCGGATCTCAGCAACATTGACGTCTGCGTGGAGAACGAATGCCTTGCCATTGTGGACCTGTGTCCGTTGATTTCCAGAATTCAGCCAACGCCCAAACACAAGTCATAGCTCAGCACCAGCACCTGTGCACATGGTCTAAGTGTGCTAATTAACTGACCTCAACCTTATTTTAAAGAAGTATCTTAGTAGTGAAATAATGCAGAATTGGATTTGTTTTCTATTTGGAGTCACTAAAATAAACATACTCGCTTTTGGCGGGGGACTGACCAGACCCCCAGGACCAGGACAAGACAGCCCCGGGCATTCAAGGTTGTCAGAAGGCACAGCAATGTGAAGCACCTGAGACGGGTGAAGGACCAGCATCCCTGCTCTGCAGAGCTCTGCCAGCAGAAGCCCGGGCCCTACTCCACAGTGAGAAGCTGTGCTTGGCTCCGTGGGCCACCCAGCTCCCGTGGCAGCCATGGCTACAGCGTCCAGCTGGCTTCTGGAATCTGCCACAGACACTGCCACAGAACTGTGAACATCAGAGGTGCTTTAGTGCTTCTACCTTCCCCTGCTTGGCTGCTGGTCTGTCCCTTTCTTGTCTGACTAGAAGTCACCTTGTTTTGTCTTGTGTTTGGTGCTTATTTTTGTTTTGAAATTGTTTCCTTTTCTCACCTCTCTCAAGTCTGTTTTTTCTTCTTTTCTTTCCCATTTCCTTCTTGTCCTTCTGTTTTCACTGTGTAAGTTTCTTACCTAGCTTTTGTATTTTCTTCGATTGACCCTGCTTTCTCTCTTCCCTCAACTACTTCTTGAATTTAAATTTTCCAGTGAATAAATGTTGTCTCTTCCTTTTCTAACTATTCCTTCACATTCTATTTCCTTCTTTCCCTTCTGTGCCCCACATCTCCCAGAACTCAGGAGATCGTCCTGTGACCTCCAGACTGGGCACTGCTGTGGCTCACCCCGCCCATCACCGTCCCCATCTCCAGCACAGTTTAACCTGCTCCCCCACCCCCAAAAGGATGGAACCACTCCAGTAAGGGAGGAGCCAGGCACATGCATCTGAGTACACAGGATATGGTTGGCTTTGCTTTCTTGTTTCATTTTATTTTACTTTAAATTATTCAGTGCTGACATTTTATTTTCTGAAGTTTATCAGTTTTATAAGACAAAAAAGCAGCTATCAAAAACAGCAAAGAGTTTATAGAATTTCCATAGAATTTTTCACACAGATCGGTGATTATGAAACTGGTATCCAGTGTAAATACCAGATGCAGGCTGATTTCCCTCTCAGTTTGGAGTTTGCTCCGTTGTTGCCAGCAGCAGGTTACTGCTTACCATAGGTGTAAGTAGCTAAGAGGTCCTTGGAGTGACTGTTACCACTAGCCGTCCTCATTTAGCCAGGAGGTCAGACATCGTGTCACACTCGGTTTTCTCCCCTATATGATAAAGCTGTGCTTGGACAGGGGTCATAATCAGCACCACAGCCCAGTGGCGGAGGATTTGGTGCTGAAACAAATCATAACTTTGCATCTTACAAATTGGGAAGTAGGTTCTTGGGAGAGCTATAAGGAGCCAATCGCATGTAGAACACAACCCTGAAGAGCAGGTAGCTCCTGCGGAAGCCTCCGTGTGAGACAAAAAGCTATCGTAAGAAACTGGCAATCATCAGCATAGAAAGCAAAATAAAATTAAACAAAGAAAACAGAAAATGATAAGACCCAGAAGCAGTACGCTGCCCCAGGTCCCTGGACCATCCAGGCCAAGTCCAACACACAAAGAAACAGACGAAATTCAAAGTCATACACTGGAAGTTTTTGAAAGTATAGCAACAGAAGTAAGAAAAAGAAAAAAACAAACAAGTGGAAAAGGCTATAGAGAAAATAATCTCTCAGGTACAAGAAAATAATCCCTAAAATCAAAGATGTCAGAGAAGACACAGATAGATGCGCTTAGAAGCGTGATGGAAATAAAATGCCCAGCGGAGAAAAGAAATGGAATCTGCGATGCAGAGCCAAACAGAAATCTAACAGCTCAAAACCTCCACCGGAAATGTGCGGAGCAGATTAAATGGTGGGAAGGTGCAATGCTGGATCTTGAAGCTCGTGAACACGAAAGGAAAATAAAACAGCAAGAGATCAGGAGAAATCAACTCAACAGCTACAAGACGATGCAAAAGAGGAGACGGTAAGTTGGACTGTGGTCCATGAGCAAGGCAGAGGCAGCTCAGATGCCACGGGAGAAACGGAGGCTGGAAACGTCCAGGTGGGGATGAGGAAGGCCATATGCACAATAAACACACGAACCCTGCCTCAGCAGCGACAGCCTCACCTAACTAATGCGTTTCCTGGGTGAAGTTTTCATTAGACTGGTGGCATTCTGACAAGGGTGCCCAGAGCAGCTGTGGACACGGCCTTTGCCAGCCTGGCAGAGACAGCCCATGCAGAAATCTAGTGCGATTTAGAATAAGAAAAAAATGACAGCCTCTGGAGACCTCAAGTCCTGTCATTGAGCTCCGATTGCTTCCGACGCACAGTGCTGTGAACACGGGCAAGCTAATTATCCTTTCAGAGCCTCGTCTGTAAAATAAGGACAATGACATATAACTTCAAAAATAAGCAGGGGGACATGTGAAGAGGGAAACCCACAGCCCTGTGCTGTGGTTCCATGGCAGTGGCAATGAAGTACCTCTTAGAATCTCCTGGCCTTAGCGGGAGTCTGCACAGCTGGACTCAGCTCCAGCTGGGATCCAGCACATGGCGCTGCAGGACGGGAAAGGGGCAGGGCTGCTGCTGCGCCAGCCGGCCCGCCAAAGTCACCTCCTCCTAAGAGGTCAGAGGGCCCCGAAGGTGGCACCTGTCACTGAGCATCCAGGTTAATTGTGTGATCATTGCACTGAGCTTTTGCTGGAGACCGTTCCAGCTTGTGGGTCTCATTCTTGTTAATAAATAGCCAGTTAGAATCAAACATCCAATTTCTCCATATGCTGGGTTCCTAAAGGCTCGTGAGCACTTTACTCGGAGGCTGGCTCCTCCAGATATGTGGGAAGTGGCCACCCTGCCACTGGTGCCAAGGCTGCCGGTCATCCCCAACGTGAAGAGGCCAGGGTTTCAAACTGCACAATGAGCTCAGGGTCTCCGAGCTGCCTCGCATGCTCTTGGGCCAGGGTTGCTCCTAATTTTCCTTTCTCAGATTCATCTCTCAATGCTACAAAATGTGCACATGTATTGGATGCTGGCCCCACTTCCAGACTTCCAGGTGAATCAAAATGGGAGGCAAGAAAAAATAGGTCACTTAACCAGTGACAAAGTGCAACTATGGTTTTCAATGTTTAAATGCACATACAGTGTCTCCAGCATCTACAGCACATCACGACTCACATGGTAACAGGTGGGTCCTGGCTTTTCAGAAGGCTGTAGAAGAGAAGGGCATCCTTGAACACTGAGCTCAGAGCCCAGTCCTAGTGGACCAAGGGCCAGCGTCTGCTGAGATCCCCAGTACCCAGTGAAAAGCTGGGATCTCTCATTACCTGGGACCATGGCTATCATCAGTGGAAAACGTTCAGTGCTGGGCTGGTATTTCTGTGGTAATGCACTCAGTTTACCACACCAGCATCAAATGAGGGAGAGAAAGAGGGAGACAGGGAGCAGATGGGGAGAGACAGGAGGGATAGGGAGAGAGAGAAACAGCAGACTCTGAAGTAATAGAAAATTTAAAACTCATATTTATTTCTCTGCTACTTGTATGCATGAGTTTCTTTTCAGATAATACAAAACAAAAATCATAGTGCTTGATAGTAAGATAAAATGAGTATCTTTTAAAAATACTTCTCCAACTTAGCTCATGTTTAACTGCTGCATAAGAACACACCTTGTCTCTATCCCTACCCAGGCTCCAGGTGGGAACCTGTCACCCAGCTCTACTGTGTAATCCACTCCACATGTGTGTCTCCTCCAGCACTTATCACTTTTATTGGGAAAATACTCAAAACTCTTCTTTGAGCTAGAAGTCCACATAGCTGTAGCCTGGAGTCTCTCTGTGTTACAACAGCGCCCAGGGCCTGGAGCTCGGATCTCAGTGTGACTTAGCCCCACCTCCACGCGCTGGCTGCAGCCGTTATGCTCTCTTCAGCTGCCTACCTGCTGTGCTTATCTTCCTGTGAGACCAGGGCCCCGCAGTGCTGGCCGCCTGTGTCAGCCCCACCAGGCTTCTCCACCTCTACCGTACAGTCTGAAACTCAGGTGCTCATCTGTCTCACTGGAGAACACTGCTGGATCGTGTAGATCTTTCCCAAGACTGGTCGAACATGTGACAATTATTGCTCAACTGGGTGGGAACGGGGAATCGGTTAATGAGGTATGTTATGTTGTCTTCACTTCTCAATACAATCGCTTATGAATTATGAGGCTTAACACGGTGTTGACCTCTGCAAACTCAGGCTGTGTGGCCACTTTAGTTCTCTCCACTGACCTTTGGGTGCAGCTGTTGTCCCTCCTGATGAAGACCCCTGTGTGGGTTCAAAGTGCATCGACCGTGCCCCTTCCGCTCCAGGATAGGAGCACAGCACCGCTCAGGACTGGTGTGGTCTGCACGTTGATTGCTCGTCCAGGTGCCACCCGTGCCCCTACTTGCTGGCCCCTTCACTGGTGCTTGTCACTTAGAGCTGACATAACCACTTCTTATTTAAGAAACTCAAAGCACCAGAGAAAAACGTCAGTGCTGCTCAACAGATGGAAAGCTGTAACTCCACATTTTATGAATAGGGTGGTAACGCATTCCCATAAAATACACATAAAATTTAACGCCCTAGGAGAGCTTTGTGAAGCTCTGTTCTGCTTAAAGGAAGGTTGCTAGAGCTTCAAAACAATGGACCTTGGGGAAAATCAAGCGAACAACTTCGAAAGAGGGTGTGTGAGCAGACTGAAGCCACAGTCCGGGTGGGTGCACATTGGCATTTCATGCTGTTAGCTATATTCCTTACGGTGTGTTCTGCAATATCGGCGATGGTTGGAGGCCAGGGACAGGATTTAATAACCGACAAAGCCTTAGCCTAATTTCAAAAGCAGAGTATTTTCGTTCCCAAATACTTCTTACATTTTACAACAATTAATTTTCCAAAGTAAATACCATCTATGGTCCCTCTACATGTCTAAAAGAAAATGCTCTAGTTCTGAATTTTCCATCATTTTCTAGACTAGTTTTTATATTGTAATATGAAAAAATTCATTATAAAAATTAGAACAAGCCTATCTTGCCTATACACATCACAGTACTTTATTTTTCTTTTTTTCAGGACCAGAGTTCGAACTCATGGCCTTGCACTTGCCAGGCAGGCACTTGTGCCATGGAGCTATCTTCCCAGCCCCTATCTTGCCTATATATTAGATGAAAATGTTGCAAATAACTTAAATGTTAGTGCAAAGGTTCCAGGTTAAAATGGAAACAGTAATAAATCGTGACATGCCACGCTTACTCAAAGTGAAAAATGAACTCTGTATTTGCAAATACGTTAGCCCATTATGTTTCTGTGAAGGAGAAACACAAGAGACTGGAATAATTTCAAGTATGTTTAGTAATATGCGATATCTAGTCTTGAATGAAATCAGTTGGTGAATTGAGAAGATAAGAGTAGTACCGTGCATGACCTATAAAACAAGAATACAAAATTCACTGAAGAAGCAGCGAGCCCTGCCAGGAGGCCCTAGGCACAGGCTGCTGCCCTCATCCACGCCAAGCAGGGCGTTGCCTTTCCCAACGGCCTTCTGAGTCACTTAGGTAAAAGGGTAAAATATAAAATGTAACCATTTTAAACAGAAAATATTCATTAATTCCAGAAGACACAAAAGAATCATTTAACAACTAAAAAGAAATGAATTCAGTAAACTTGCTAGTTAGAAAATAAATCATATTTTAGCATCCATTAACAAAAATCATCTAGAAAACATAATGGGAAATACCTCATGTGATAATAACATGAAGCATAGAAAATGAGCAATAGCACTTTTTAGATGTCTTTAAATTTAAGAGCTATGACCTAGGTGGAGAAATTGATAGATCCCCATAGAAGCAAAAACGACTCTAGTCAATTATTTAGAAACACATGTTTGTGGATTTCACGCTGTCCGTGTCCTGGAGGCCTACTGCTGCATTCCTGCAACCCAGCCTCCAGTAGGCTGAGGCAGGGAGACCTCGACTTCAGCCCAGGTCTGATGGGGCACAAGGTGAAAGCCCTGCATTGGATGCCCAGTGCCACACACACACACACACACACACACACACACACACACACACGCAGGCACACGTACATACCTGCCCATGCCCACACATACACACACATGCATGTGTACTAAAACTTCAATATCTTAGAATCAATGAAGTGTGGATGGCAGCCAGAGTGCCCCTTTAATCATGACAGAAATAAAATCATCACCGCCACAGAAAAAGACAGCAGCCGTGCGGGGCGAGCCTCACTTGCTGCTGATGAAGTGTTGGCAACCACGGCACGCCTGCATCTGACCTCCAGCCACCAGCCCACCTCCCTGCCCTGCCGCTATCCTGGTCCTCCCCACTCTGAATCCTGAGATCCTGTGAGCTCCACTCCTGTTGTCCCAGTGCTTGCTGGGAATCGCAAGATGCTGTGTAGACTGACAATGGGACATAAAGCATAAAGTGCTGCTTGGTTGAGCACTGATTATTAGCATTTTTTACAAACATATTGTTAATAAATTTTAACTTGGCAGTAGATAATACTAATCATGGAGTGTATTCATTTCCAAGCTAAATAGGCACATATAAGAATGCATTTTAACAATCTAAAATCTGAAATTAAAAGATAATTTTTTATGCATTTAGTGCAGGGCCTACAGGGTCTCGCTATGCAGGTTGGACCCATAGCGATCCTCCTCTCTTCAGTCTCCCAAGCTCTGGGATTATAGCACGTGCCACCACACCCAGTCTCAATAGCCGTCTCAGCACACCTCAAGCGCAGGGCCTGCACAGCATGCCAGAGATCATATCCCCATCCCTCCATCTGCCTAAGCAGACACTTTCATGTACTGGGCTACCCGGCAGGCCAGAGAATTCCTTACTGCTGTGTGACACCTGTCCAGGCCAAGCCCGGGCATTCCACATAGAACCAGTCCAAGGCCGGTGTGGAAGAGGGGAGCAAGGACACAGGCAGCGCACGGCACCTGACACCTGCGCTCGCAGCCCGGGGATCCAGGCAACCCTCTGACAGAGCCAGGGCTAGGAGGACAAGCCGGAAGTGCTCGTCCTCGTTTCTGTCTTCGCCTTCACCCGTGCATACTTGCAGGACGTAAGAGTGAGCGTCCTCCTGGGAGGCCGGTACCTGCCTGCAGCATGTCTTCGACTGCCCGTCTCCATTTCCTTCTGTCTCCTGGCCCCTCCCCTTTTGCAGAAGTGTCATTTGTCCTTTATTTTGCTCTTCCTTGTTGTTTCGGGTTTCTTACAGGAGAACAACCAGGAACATTATAGCTTATGTGTCTGACACGTTTCATTGGTCTTCATAAAGCTGCATTTGATCCACCGCAGGTTGGTCAAACAATCTAACTTGGACCCTGTTGGTCCCTGGCAGGCACCCTGGCTGTGCCGGAGGGGGGCACTGCAAAGGTGAGCAGGGGCTGCCTGGCTGCACGTGGGCTGGACAGAGCAACATCCGCAGCTGTGTGCACACGGCGGAGGCCCAGGGCTCGTATTAATTAGGTTCTCTTTGGCCGCGGCTTTCCTCTTGGGCCTGCACACGCTTTGTTAGTTCTCTCAAGAGAGAGCAATTAGTGCAGTGCTAACTGATGGCATTCCCGGCTCTCTGTGGGTCTGAAGAGCTCAGACGCAGAATTGCTGCTGAGGTTGGTAAATATTTTATAATAACTGGAGATATGCGCGGGCTGAGCCATTTATAAAGTTCCATTTCATTTACTTGAAAGACTGAAGACAATTATCTTCTCAGAAGAGTGACTTTTAGCATAGCAGTGACAGGAGGACACGACAAGTTTGTGGGAAATCTCAAAAATCTCTCAGTCTCACATATGCAAAAACCGAGTCAAAGCAGCACCGGCCAAGGCTCGGGCTTCGCTGGCTAGAACTTTCAATAACTTCTGTAAATTCAATGATTTTAGGTGTGGACAGCTGCTGCCCATGCCTGCTCTCGGTGACCACACTGCAGTGGGCACCGGGAGGCAGCAGAGCCCTTGCCAGGCAGGACGCCGCTTCCTAAGGGGCTGGCTCCCAGGTACAGCTTGCCAGTTGGAGAAGCGGGGATGGTTTCTGTGCTACAGTCCAATTACTTCATTCTATGGACAGAAAGCACTTCCAGACCCTACGTCCTGATGGCAAGGTGAGGCGGGTGACCTCCGTGTCTCCCGCAGGTGTCCTCCTCAGAGCTGCTGTGCTCCGGCCCACATCCTGCCTGTGGGCTACGCAACGGCCTCTTCTCTCAGGTAGAAGGGTGTGCGTAGCCAGAGCCCAGACAAGCTGGATGTGGGAAGCCCATGCTCAATCATTTCTAAAATAATTTCAGTTTATTCTATTCATCAGAGTTTTTTAACAGTAGTGTGTGTGTGTGTGTGTGTGTGTGTGTGTGCGCGCGCGCGCGCGCGCGCGCGCAAGGTCTCATTACCCAGCTCAGGCTCGTCCTGATCCTCCTGTTTTGAGCCTCCCAGTGCTACTGGGGTTACAGACATGCTCCACCACGCCTGGACTAGGGCTGTGTTTTTCTTCCCTCTGCTCTTTTGAAACTGGTCTCCACACATAATCATTTTTCCCAGACTTTATCATCAACGTCTCTGATATAATGCATGGGCCTTAGTCTCACGCTACTTCTTTCCTCGTTAGGAGAATTTTATCAATATAAAAATATACATCTGGTACTATGAATTAAACACAGGGTTCATCTGAACACTGGGCTATGGCCCCAGCCTGTGTGTGTGTGTGTGTGCCCGCAAGTGTGTGTGTGTGTGTGTGTGTGTGTGTGTGTGTGCGCGCATGTGCCTGTGTTTACGTTGATGTTTGGCAAAATCTCAGATTCTCTCAGCTGCCAGGCTGGGCTCCCGCTCACACTCCTCCAGCCTTCACTCCCAGCGTGCTAGGATTTTGGCTTCACTGCCACACTCAGCTCAGAGTTCCAAAGTGCTACTTTACGGCTCACCAATTAAGTTTATCAATTAACTTCAAGCTGTTTAAGTCCTAATATTTACCTTCTAATTAGAACACTTCAGAGCTCGCCCTTCCAGAAGCTGGCAACATCTAAGTTACAGACAGGTGATGTGCCGAGCTCCAGTGGACAGCAGAAATGACTCATTACGAACTAATACCTGCTGTCCACGGAGAGCACACTAAAGAACAAATGTTAAAATAGTTTAGTGGACTCTGTCTGATGTGCTATTTGGAATGGTGCTGCAGGCCTTTATAGATCACTGCAAATTTTCATCATAATTATTGTATTTTCCATACAAGAAACCGAAAATTAAATTTAGGAGGGCCAAAACCTGCATTGAGATAAAAAAAAAAAAAAAAAAAAAAAAACCCTATAATGACTTTGAAAAAGGCACAAGGTGGCAAATGACCCTCAGACCCCTCAGATTCTCACTCCCTCTAGGGAGTTGATTTTCTTGTAAAGATCAGGGAACGAACGCATATTCACCACTAAATTAGAAGTCTATGTTTCTCCTTAGTTTACTTAAATATTTGGAAATCAGACAATATTTTAGGTCTTCATCACATCTGTAATATTCTGAAACAAGGGAACAAAGCTATTCAGGGGGAGAAACTGGAGTTGTGGGCTGGGCTCTGGGCCTGGACCATGACTTCAAGGGACAGAAAGAGCCGTCCAAGTGCGGCAGGAAGATCCGAGTGCCTGCACTACACGCAAAGCCCTGCCTCAAAAACTCCTGAGAAGTACGACGCACACAAATTATGGAGAAGGGGGTGGGGTGGGGCGGGAGCGGCAGGACGTGGGTGCAGCGGAAGCGCAGGGTCCTGCTGGGCAACAGGCAGACGACGCGGCATTTGTCATCTGGGGAAATGAAAGACCCCTGCTCTCTACTCCTGAGACAGAAATAAATTCAGGACAAGCAGAGGGCGGCCCCGGAATGTTTAGGTTCCATATTTAACATGTTTATGGAGAGCAGGAGAACAAAGGGTCAGCATCTCAGAGGAAAGCCAAAAGCAATATGCGCAGGACAAAAAAAAGCAAGGCTGCTGATCACCGCCCGGGGATGCAGGACATTAAATCAGATGTTGAGAAAAGCCAAGACCACTGTCCAGGGAGACGGGAGCTTGGATCTAAGCAGCTCAGCAGTGCAGCATTTAGCAAAAAGAATACCCAGAAACCATTTCCACCCCAAAGAATTTCTTTCTTCAGATTGGCAGTCTAAAGTACCATACTTTGGATGGCAAGACTTGTTTCTATGTGCTTAGCCAAATTAGGACTCAAATAATTATGCTCTTTGTGACATAGCAGATCTATTGTCTATTTCTATAAAGTTATTTGTATAAGATTAAAGTTTTTTCTTCCCTCATAGACCCAGTACAGCAAATGAGGATGGCAGGGATGTTCCAACCCTGTCACACCCTCCTGAAGCTCTGAGCCAGTCAGACAGACAGACAGACAGACAGACAGACAGACCACAGCTTGGGGAGCCACCCACAGGCGGAAAGAGCTTCCAAGAAACTGAAGTCCTTTCATGTTCATGGAGACAAACTAAAATGAAGAAATTTGGTAAGAAATGAAATTGGATCCTCGTAATTTATTTTCTTTGAATCTCACGGAGCACTGTAAGTTCCAGGTGGCTGTCACACAGCACCAGAGAGATCTCAGCACTAATATTAAAAAAAAAATCCACTGCCATCTTTTTATTTTTATAAGCTGCAGGATAAGATATTCCCATAGAAACAGAACGGAATGTCTGAGGGGACAAATAAGCATTTACTCTTATTTTCATCTCTTAAAAGAAATTTGAAAAACACACTTGTTCAAAGGATATAATACTGAAAACAAAATAATGGTCTTTCTTTCATGCATAGAAGGACAATTTATAAAACTGCAGTGAAACTACGTGGGTTCACTCGCAGTGCGCGTCAGTCTCTTCCTGAGGTTTTCTCCTCTTTCACTTTGCTTATTGAAACTCGGCAAACGGTGCTGTGCCGCCGCCGTGGAGGCACAGCTGGGAGAGTGGCGGGTTTCTGGGATCCGCCCCAGGTGGTCGGGACCTCTGTCACCCGAGGGCTTACACTCTCATCTTCAACTTCTTCATCTTCCACGTGGGTTTTAATAACTTCCTAGAAGGTTTGGAGTTCAAGTACCCAGCTGGGAGAACAGATACTCGCTGAATCCCAAGTTTCAGCTGAATGATGCATAAAATGTTAGTGTTTCCCATTCACTGTCTGCCTGCAGTTAAAATAAAATTTTCTTTTCCTTTTTCTTTTAACCTCAAGGTCTTAATAAAGAGAGATGCTTCCAGGAAAACGGTGCACTGTGAGGATAAGATAGACGAGGCAGGACTCAGACCCCAGCAGCTGCACTCACCCCTGGAGAGTGCTTGGGTAACCCCAGTCGCTAAGCCTCCCGCTGCCCACGCATGGGAAGGACCGTGGTTGGCTCCTTCTTCCAGCGGGGCTTACAGAGCTGCAGGACACGCTGCGCTCCACGGCGCAGGCGCAGCGCTTGGTGTGCACCAGTGTGGCTGGTTACCACAACTGCCTTTGGTGTTGGGGCCTCGGTGGCTCTTGGGCAGCACTGAAGAGCACTGCGATCCCCTTTAGAGATAACTGCACATGTGGCAACATTATAACCTGCATGCCACTTTAAAAACAGGTACAGAATAAGGCTGTAGAACTATGATATTCTAAGGCACATTTCCTTTATGACTTGAGCATATTAGATGGCCTGTCCTTCATTTCTGGGTTAGAAATTCCTCTACCACCTACTCACGATATTTTCCACAGAGATAAATTAGATGTCAAAATCGGACAAGAGTAGAAATCCTTCTATGACTCACAAAGAGCCAGGAAGGAATCAGCTCTAGAATATGACCAGCGCTCTCCCAGCTGTGGCCAGTGGAAAACAATCCTCAAATTGCCTGAATTACATGGTGCATGAATTTTCCTGGTTCAGTCTTCTAACCACACCCATGAGGTGAGGATTTTATACTATTGCCACCTGCTCTGAGTTTCCCTGGAGCACCCAGAGGGTCACAGGTCACCTTGGAAGTACAATGTGAGTGGCGACAGCTGAAACCCCGAAGCTCCCAGTTGCTCTGAGAACATCAGTTTGCACACAAACCCAGTAACTTGACTTTCTGTGTTTCTAGGGAAGCTCTGCTCCTGACGTTCCTACTTGATGTGGGACAGGAGCCCGTGTTTCCATACGTGGCATGCCCCTTCCGTGGCTGTACCACAAGCTCAGAGCTTGCCACCAGCCACACCACTTCTCCACCGGTCTTGCTAGCAGAATGGTAGAGATGGCTGGAAATGATAGAGATTTGGAAAAATGTTGCTGCCCTCAACAAAATGTAAGCGATTCCGCTAGAGACCACGGGAGGCCTCAGGCGGCGGAGTGGCCCTGTTCTATCCTTCCCAGGCCTCGAAGAGTGAGCTTCGGAAAGCAGTCGGCCGGGGGTTCAGGACTTCGCTCTGTAGTGGAATGGAAAGTCTCATGGGAGGAAAACCCGTAGGGGTGGAAGAGCGAGTCGCGTTTCCTCCCACCGAGGACAGGAGGGGACGCTTCAGCCTAAGTGTCGCTCTTCCCAGACGACGTGCAGCGCCTGCCTGTGGGAGCGTGCACGCAGCAGTCCTCATCACGCTCCTTCTCCTTATTTGTGTGAAACAGCACAGCTTTGACTCTCGACACAGCGCCGCCAGCAGCGAAGCTAAGAGGAAACTGTGAGAGCCACAGCGGAGTTGGAGGAGCCATTGTGAAATTGCTGTAAAGCCCACAAAATCAGTTTATGACTGAAGTTTGGGGGCTTTTGAACGAATTCTTTGATTTTCCATTCCTTCTTATGGGCAAAATATTCAGTTTCAAATGTTTTGCTGTTTGAGCCAAAGTTTAGAAGAATGGGGTGCAACAACTGAGCTCTCGCCGCAGCTTACGGGCTTCATCTTTGCTGGAACAATCACCGGGGAGCACTGCTCACGGAGCTCCAGAAGAACAGCTCTGTGTGCCACCCTGTGCACGCTGCTGGGGGACTGCACCTGCGCACACGCGTCCAGGGCGGCCTGAGCTCAGTGGGCAGCACGGCTCCTGGCCAGGCGGCTTCCGGATCCCGCCCGGTTCCCAGGGTTCTGCGCTGAGCTCTTTCCAAACGCTGCCATCAGTGACGGCGACAGAAGCACCTCCGAGTCCTCGGCCTTCTCGAGCTAACAGATGACGCTGGGTACCACAGAAGGCTCTGTGGCTGGTGTGCGTCTTCCTCATCCCCTTCTCTCCTCTCAAAGTCGGATCTCTGGTTTCCTTTTTATTGATGTTGTTAAGAAAATGAGGAAGAAATTAAAGTCTCAGAGGTCCTCCTTCCTATTTATTTGAAAATAGAACCTGAAAGGTCAGAAGACATAAATTCAGCTGCTGAGTTTCCCCAGCAGGAAATTCTGTGCCTAACAGGAGCATCTTGTGTGTTTTAAATGAAGGGAAAAGAGCTGGATAAACTGACTTACACATACAAAGCAGTGTTGTTGTTAAGACTTGACTGGATTTTGGATGGATTTAATTATACAAAAGTAAGTTAAGAAAAAAAAAAAAAAAAGAACACACACACAGAGACTAGTATTGTAACTCATTCAGGTTGGAGAACTTCCAGAAGTAATGAGTGTTCATAAAATTTGCCTAAATGACAATGTAATCTATTTCTGAACTTCAACATGTAAAAAACCTTGTGTACAACTTTGTAAGTGGAAGTTTGTGCAAAAATGGTAAGCATTTTACAAAATTGTTTTCCTAATGATAATATTCAGCATTATTTTATTCACAGAGTATAAGAATATAATTCTGTGCATATCTGTGAAAAATGCTTTAGCCTCAAAATTTTAAAACAGCTAAAAGAAAATGCTGTGATATTTAACATTTTTAAGGATCTATGATAAGGAAAATGTTGTGGTCATATCGTATGTACTATGTGTTATGAAACTTTAATTATAAACAAAAAATAATTAAATCCATTAAAATAAAGGTTTATCTAAACAACACTTTGCTCGAGATGAAATCACACTGAGTTGGTTACAATTACATGCGTTTTCAAAACTAAAAGAAAACTAGGGCCGGGCATGGGGCGCGCACACCTGCATTCCCTGGTTGTGGGGTGTAGCAGGGGCATTCTGAAATTTTAGGCTAGCCTTGGCTACACAGTGAGTTCGAGGCCAACCTGAACTGAAGAGTGAGACCCTATCTTAAATTTAAAAAAAAAGAAATGGTCAAATTACTATGAATGTTATAGATATTTAGAAGAACAACAATATATATTTCCAAAGGCTTTACTCTCGCAGGATAGAAAGCAAAGAAGAAATCAACAGATTCCTAGATGCTTAGGAACTACCAATGCCGAATCAAGAAAATATAAAATTTTTGCATAACTCCGTATCAGTGAATGAAACTGAAAATGTTAAAGAAAAAAAAAAAAAAAACTACCGCAAAGAAAAGATCAGGTCCTAATGGATTCACAGTTGAATTCTACAAGAAATTTAGAGAGGATTTAATGCCAACTCTTCTTAAAATCTTGAATGAAATCAAAAGGGAAGCAATTCTCCCAAACTTATTCCTGGAGGCAAGCACTATTCTGATACCAAAACTAGAGAAAGACCAATCTATAAAAGAGAACTATGGGCCAATTTCCTAATGAACATACATACAAAAATCCTTAACAAAATATTAGCAAACAGAATGCAACAAATGTCCAAGAAGATTATACATCATAACCAAGTGGGATTCATCCCAGGAATGCAGGGATGGTTCAATATACACAAATCCATAAATGTAATGAATGACATCAACAGAGCCAAAGACAAAAATCACATGATCACTTCAACAGATGCAGGAAGAGCTTTTGACAAATTCTATCACTCATTTATGATAAAAATCCTACCAAAAATCATAACAGATGGCATTTACTTCAGCCTGGTAAAAGCCATCTGTGACAAACAATAGCCAACAGCATACTAAATGAACAAAAATTGAAAACCTTAAGTGGAAAATCAGGAAAAAGACAACGATTCATATTGTCACCACTCCTGTTTAACATAGTTCTTGAAACCTTAGCTAGAGCAGTTGGACCAGAGGACAAAGTAAAACGAATAATGACTAGAAAGAGTGAAATTATCATTATCTGCAGATGCCATGACACCCTACATAGACACACCAAATTTCCAAGTAACCTGTAGACTTAATAACTAAATTCAGTAACATAGCAGGATACAAAATATATAATAAAAATTAATAGCATTTCAGTACACAAATAACAAATGCACAGAGAGAGCAATTAGGAAAGCCATGGCTTCAAATATAATACCTCCCAAAATAAAATACTAAGGAATCAAATTCACAAAAGAAGGAAAAGATTTATAAAGTGAAAATTATCATACTCTGAAAAAAGAGATCAAAGAGAATTTCAGAAAATTAAAAGATATTCCTTGTTGCTAGATAGGAAGAATCAACATTATGAAATGGTCCATATTCCCAAAATTGTTACTCAGATTCAATGCAATTCCAATTAAAATGTCACTCGTACACCTCACAAGTGTAGAGGAAACGTTTCTAAAATTCAGCTGGAACCACAGGAAACCTAAAATAGCAAAAACAATCCTGGACAACAGGAGAAAGGCAGGAGGCATCAAAATCCTTGGCTTGAAATCATATTACAAATATATTGTGATAAAACTGGCATTCTACTGGGGAAAAAAAAAAAAACAGAAGGGAGGATCAATGGAACAGGTTAGAAGATGCAGATGCAACTATAATCACACCTGGCCACCTTATCTATGATGAAAGCGCCAAACATGTTCATTGAAGAGATGGCCACTTTAATGAAAGGTGCCGAACACTGGCTTTCCACATGCCATCGGCTAAAAATACACCCATGCCTGTCACCATGCACAAAAGTACAGTCAAAATGGATCAGAGATTTAAATATTAAAATTAAAACACAAAATTTATGCAGGAGAAAGTAGGCAGAAATATTAAAGACATAGAAGTAGGCAGAGAGTATATAAAAAAAATGAAACTGCACATGAGGTAGTTCAAAGAACCAACACTTTGGATCTCATCTTTTTAAAACATTTCTGCCCATCAAAAGAAGTCATCGATGGAACAAGAAGAAAATACATGGATTTCAAAAAAGTTATAGCTCATTGTCCCTCAGACAAAGGATTTCTATCTAGAACATATGAAAAATTAAATAAATCAGGCCTCCAAAATTCAAAGACCCAGTCCAAAAATGGACACTTCAGATGAATATATGATTCACAAGTGAAGAAATAACAAATGGCAAACAGACATAGGACACAACGTTCTATATCATTAGTCATCCAAGAGATGCAACTTAAAACCACACCGAGATGCCGTCGTACACCAGGGAGAATGGCCATCGTCACGAAGGCCACCGGTGGCAAATGCTAGGCAGGCTGTGGGGAAGAAGAAGCCTTTCTTCACTGCTGCTGGGAGTGCACACTGGTAAAATCATTATGGGAATCAGCCTGGAGAGTCCCCAAAAGCTAGGGTCTTGAGGTCCCATTCAAGCCAGGTATTCCTCTCGGTATTTTTCCAAAAGAACTGAAATCATCACACCGGGGTGACACACGTGCACCCATACACGTAGCCGCACTGTTCGTCATAGCCAAGTCTTGGAAATAACCTAACTGCCCCTCAACTGAGGAACTGAAGAGTGCATAAAAGAGATACGGCATTTTTACACAATGGAGTATTACTCAGGTATAATAGAGATAAATTTGAGAGTTTTTTAGGTAAGTGGATGCAACTAGAGACTGTAATGTTAAGTGAACTAAATCAGAAGCACATCTGCAAACATCATTTTCTCTCCCTAGCATCAGCACTCAAAAGAATAAAGAAAATCTGAAATGTACAATAATGTGAATGGGAAAAAAGGTTTCCCGTAGGAAAAAGAAACTGGAGTGAAGAAAGTGATAAAAGTAAGAAGGGAAAAAGATATAATTCTGCGTCTGTGCAGGGTAGTTTGGAACATAGTACTACTGATTCTTCTGATCTATTGAAAGGAACAGTTAATGCTTATTTCTTTCATTCCTATTTTTCTTTTAATTTCTTATAGCTTACCTTCATTGCTGTTTTGTTCTTTATTTTTTAACCAACTTTGCATGTGATGTCTGGTAACCTAAACAACTAGCCTGAAGACAACACCGTTCAATACAGCAACCATTGTTGAACCCCCATGACTGTATTTCATAAAATTTGTACCATGTCTTATATTGTTTTTCCCTTTTGTATTCTTTACAATTAAAATCATAAAGAGTGTTACTGGTACAATTTTAAATAGAAACAACAAGACAAATTTTTAGTGTGAAATGTGTTCTCTCGCGGTCTCCGTCTGTCTCCCTGCAGTACTGGCTGAGGCCTCACACTGACCTTTGGCCTAGAAGTTTTATTTTATTTTGTTTGTGATTATTTTGATCAGTGCCTTTTGACAGGATTTAACCATTACATTCACTGTAGGTAACAGGTACATGCTCATGACACATTTGGTTTTGTTCCACCCACCTGTCTTTATATGTGGTAGTATTTGCACAGTTCTTGTGCTTTTTCCAGACTTAACCTCAATATGTCCTTCAAGCTGGCCTGAACTCTGCCATAGCGCAGACTGACCTGTAACTCGTGGCAATCCTCCTTCTCAGTCCACCTCAGGCTGGAACTAGATGTACGCACAACGCGTGAATCTGCGGTCCTCCTAAGCTGTTAGAGTCATAGTTGCATTTTGAAACCAGATACAGACGGCAGTGCCTTGGCTCTCGAATGCTCCCATTTGTGGACAGTTCAGCTCAGAACAGAAACCTGCAGCCCAAAGTCGCTTCCATTCCTGATCTCTGCACGATGCGGCCAACATGAATATGGACACCCTCCCCGCCACGGGAGAACAGAGCAAGCTTGCGAGCCACAGCATTCATTTTAAAGGACTTCTCAGAAAATCAGGTTGTGTTTTGACAAAAACAAAAATGAGCTTGTAACTCTGCTGAGAGCAGCCAAGGCCTCACCCTGGGCCCTGCCTCTCCCTGCTCTTTCCCTCCTCCTCTTCTCCCTCCCAGACCCAGCTCCAGCTGCCCACAGCCCGATGCCCAGAAAGATGTGCCTCTGTCTCTGTTCAGGGAGCCCCTTTGTGGCCACCTCTGTGCTGCTTCCAGCAGGCTCCCTACACGTACTGTGGGGCTGCCACTTTCTAGAATACTCTCAGAGCTCACTTGCAATGAGAGCCCCCAGGAAGAGCTCACTGGCCACGGAGACCGTGTGACCTTGGACCTCCCGGGATCCTGCCTGAGGGGCTGAGCATAGCTCCCACAGGGCTCAGTGGATCACATGCGTTTGTTTAAACATGAATGGCAGAGTTCAGTGAAATCCTTACCGCGCTAGGTGCACAAGTAATCAGATCTTACCCTCCCCTAAGTGCCAGTATCTCAAGGAACACCTTCCCCGGTGTGACCCTCGATGACTGTTTCTCTTTATGCCAATCCAGCTTCCCCTAGCGGCTCAACTTTTCCTGATTTCCAGACTGCATTCCGTCATTTCTCCATCTCGCCAGTGCTTAAGAGATTGGAAGCTTGGTAGCTGCTCAGCGATATATAATGATTAGAGTTCAGCTTCCTTCCACTGAAGGATTTTAAGGTTCAAGAGTGTTGAAAAGCTGTAACACCTGCTAATTGGCAATAGGGCTAATACAGGGCTCAGAATTAATGAGTAAACCGAAACTATAATTTATATATGTAAAACGTGAATACATATTGGCTCATAAAATGCAATTAAGTATGATCCCACCACAGATATGTGAGAAATGTCTAATCTTCACAAAAGTGAAAGAAGTAATTTTTGTAGTAAATATGTAACAAATATGTCAGACGGCATGTGGCTATTTTCAGAGAAAAGATTAAGTAAATTAATGAATGAAGAAACAAAATTTGAGTTGTAAATTTAACACGAATGAGGCAGGTTTTACTCACTATGGGAGAGTCTGGCACCCCTAAAGTGAGAACCACGGGACCCAGTGGTGTCTCTGCGACAGGGCTGTCTCCAGGTGACTCCTTAAGGATGGAGGACACAGGTGTGATGGCACTGGCTGCCAGCCCTGCAGCAGGCTTCTCCTTGGGCTCACGTGCTCATTCTTTGGTTGTTTATAGGATAAATACTACGAATAATGTTATTTTTATCTTAGTACCTAGAAATAGAGGAAGACGTGGAGGACCAGGCCTCTGAGAGCGACGGCACCCATTGAGAACAGCCTCCCTGGTCTGCGTGGAACGCCCACCCACCTGTGGCATGTGACTGACGGGTGGGGGTTGTCACCACCCCCTGATGGGGGCTGTAAGGGATCCCAGGCATGCTCTTCTCGAAAACACAGCTACACTCTTTCCACGTTTGAATATTTTCTGGCAAGTTCATATTTTCTTTAATATTATTTATTTATTTATTTATCTATTTGTTTATTTTGTGTGGCCAGCTGAGCCTATTCTAGGACCAGGGCAGGTGTGGCATGTGGTTCTGGGATTGAACTGTGGCCCCTGTGTTGCCTAAGCTTGCCTAAGCAGGCGCTTTAGATCACTGAGCTAGTAGCTGGCCCCCATACAAGTTCTTTCAACATCAGAAACCGTTCTGGTAAACTTCTGAACTTCTCAGTTTAGGCATGAAGAGGAGGTGTCTCCATGTATCCAGGGTCAAGCTCTCCGTCTTCACCCCCCCACACATACCTCACACACACACACACACACACACACACATGATTAAGCCCATGATGTTACAGGCACACAAGCATACTTTATGGTTAGTGTAAAAATAGATTGCTTCGAATGCTTTGCTTTCAGCCATATGCGTAGGACTCCTCCGGTGCAAGTTCAAGCAGACACCCTGGGAGCAGAACGCCAAGGGTGAGGCTGGTCTGTCATCACTGCTCCAGGCGGCCGCTAGTAGTGTTGAACTTGGGCTGCAGACTTTCGGGGCCTATTTAATTATGCTTCTTACTGAGGAGGAGCACTGACTTACCACCAGTGTCCACTGGGCACAACGGGCCTGAGTCCGCTAGTCTCTGACTTGTTCTACACAGAGCTCCCTGGCCCTGTGTGTGGACGGGAGAGGTCAAGTCCGTCCCTTGCTCCTTGGCTGTCACTATCCCAGTCTCACCTGCCCGCTGTGCACACGCATCTCACGCTATTTGTCATTCGCAGTGGTTTTCAGCGTAGGGCAGGCAGTGAAGGAAGAGCAGAGCAGGGGCCGGGCGGCGGGGGCGGGGTTCCGCAGCTGTGCCTCTGTGATGATAAAAGTCTGAGCGTTGCCTGCAGCAACACGTTGTCAGTAGAGATGAATCTGGATCAGACGCCGACGGCATCATCAGCTTGAGCCCTATCCATTTTTTATGGAGTCGAGACACATATCACTAGCAGGTGCGTGGGGTCCCACATCAAAGGCCCCCTGCCTGCGTGGCATTCCAGAGCGTCCAGCCTTGGCCAGAGATGCAGAGTAGCGTCCCCAGGACCCCACTCCTCTACATCAGCGGGAGCTCAAACTTTAATTCTTTTCTGCATTATTTAGGCGGATGCTTAAAGGAGACTTCGAGATTGGCGCAGGCGGCTGTTTTGGACTTCGCGGGTTGCTCGCTCCCTCTTGACTCAAAGGTAGCTTTGTATATTGCAGTATTTGTGGTGGCCAGGCTTTGCCATGATTTAGTGAACAATAACAAGCCTTCTCGTGTCATAAAGATATTATTTTGCCCCATAAAAACAATAGTTTCCAATAAATAGGAACTGATTAGAGGTGGCTCCTAGTCTCCCTCAGCACCTGTGAAAGGGAAACCCAATAACGTATTGATGTAGAAATGCAGGAGCAGCCACTGATTGGAGCAGGCGCCTGCCTCGCGCGTGCTGTCCTAGGTATTTTAGTGCAAGAACGAAAGTGCACGGGCAAATGGTTTACAGCATCTGCACAGGGCTACAGCGAAGGCCTCAGGCTGCAGCGAGCTGGGCCCGCGGGCTCTGCGGCGAGGTGGGGCTGATGGTGAGAGCTGCGCTCCCGGCCCCCGCAATTCCTGCGCCCAGCCCGGCCAGCTGGGACAGCTGGGCTGTGAGCTGCAGCCAGAACGATGCTTTTCTAAGTGGGTGAAATTGATTTTAGAGGCATTTATTCTACTCACTCTTGTACAATATTAGCTGAACACAGACACATAGAAAGTATCAATGGAATTTTCATTTTACATTTTTGTTGTTCTTAGACAATACTGAAATAATTTACTGGTGTTTTCATTTTCATGCAGTGCACAGTGGAAAAACGGATACACCGACGTTTTCCTTAGAGAATTTTAAAATCTGACAAGAGTGACAAGGCGTGCTGATTTTCAGATATAAGGTGATGAAAATGTTCAGCGCCTGGGTCGCTTAGGTGATTTGAAGCTCTCTGCAGCCCCCGCGGCGCAGCCCTGCGGGATGCAAGACTCTCCCACTGGCCCGTAGGTGGCGCTGGACCCTCAGCGAGCGCAAGCCTGTCAAAAACGCTTCCAGAGAAAATGTGAATTAAATGCCCACACACTGCACTCTATAGAATGATTGTGAGGACAATATGCAATATGTCAACTTTCAAAGAAAAAAAGGGGGAAAAGAAAAAATAAATAAATAAAAATAAAGTAATGTGGATTTAGAAAGGTTAATGTTTAGCTGTTTGATCAATCTTATATACCTATATGTATTAATCTAAACTGATCCAATGATGAAAATATGTAATATAACCATTGTTAAATTTAAACAATAAAAGAATTGGAAAAAAAAAAAAGAATTAAATGGACTATCGTGAACCAGCGTGGACAGGACTTGGCTACCTACAGTATGATCTCAGAGAGCTCAGGAAGACCTCAGCAGCATTAGGGGAGACAGGAGGGAGAGAAGTGGAGAACTGACGGTAACCGGAAAGGGGGTGGGGAGGCAGGGCATCTGAGAGCCTCAGAGGACGTGGGTGGCCCGGAGCTCTCACTTGAAGGAGCCCTTCACAGTCACCCTGGGTGTGCCCGACACTGGCTCGAGTGCAGGGGCTCACGCGCTGCCCAGCAGGACCCTCTTCCCAAGCCACGGCCTGCTTGCGCAGGACAGTGACGCTATGATGGCCTGTTGGAGCGTCCTCGGTACCTTGTGATGCACATTGGCAGAGCCGTGAGACTGTACCAGGCTGCGCGGTCTGCGGTGATGGCCATCCGGGAGAGAGTTCCACGGCACGGTGCTGGGAATCGCCCCTTCGTGCCCCAGCCACCTGAGGACAACGTAAGAGGCGGGCGAGATGTGACAGCATCGCAACAGCTCATTTCCAACCAGAGCGCTTTTAATTACTCCTGGAGATAAGAGGTCCAGAGGGCCGCCGTCCGCAAGCTTTGTGCCGCTGTTGCACCTCACCGCAGATCCAGGGCCCGCGCACATTCCGTGAAGGGTCCCTCAGAACCTGTCAAATGCTGTCGTTATTATGGATTATAATTATATTTTGCATCAATGTTGGAATGCAGTGCAGGGCATTATTTGCTATACATTTTAATTTCAGGAGTGGATGGATCATGTCCCAGGAATTGCTAATCTACCTGCTCAGAGGAAAGGGGCTCCATCGCTGTCCAGTGCCCCCTAGCCTGTGTTTCCATTTCTGAAATTCCTGAGGATTAAAAACACATTATTCTGTGTATGTGTGTGCATGTGTGTGTGTGTGTGCGCGCGCGCGTGCGCGCGCGCGTGTGTGTGTGTGTGTGTGTGTGTGTGTGTGTGTGTGCAGGGTCTCACTACACAGCTCAGATTCGTAGTGATCCTCCTGATTCCTGCCTCCCTAGTACTGGGATTGCAGGTGTGTGTCACCATGCCTGGACTCCATTGCCGGTTCAGTGTGCCCGGGAGCAGGGCCACTGTGGCATGTGGTGCCAGAGATCAAACTCTGGCCCCTGATTTTATCTAAGCAAATGCTTAGTCTGCTGAGTTGTATCGCCTGCCCTAGAAATACACTATTCTTAATGGAAATATTTTGATTGTTTTAAAGTGGAGTTGTTACATTGTTACCAATAATTAGGGGTAAAGATCCAAAATTGCCACTTTAGTGCAAAAACATGGAGTCCTTTAAATACATCATCTTTCAATTATTTACAAAAGTGACGTTTTCAAAAATTAGCTTTAAGGTACCCACGGTTCTTTCCAGACCACACAGGATTTTAACGTCAACACGCCGGCTCTGAGCTGCCCCTGATTTCCTTGGCTTTTTTGCAGGCTGCATTCTCCTCATGCTCTTCGGGCGCAGATGCAGGTGTGCCCCACTCTCGAGGCTGTAGGTGTTCGCAGGCTAACTCAGTTCTGAGGCAGATTCTTTTCACTTGGGCCCAGGCTTTCCAAGTGCAAAATCCACATGCACTTTCTGCCCACTTTGTATATTTTCTGGCTTTCTGCCCAATTAATTCAGCTACAGAAATAGCTTTAAGGACTTATAAGTATACAGAGAGTACAAAACCCTCAACATGCAGACAGTGGAGGAGGGGCATGAGGCCCATGGCCGCCAGGGACAAAGGTCCACGTGTGGCATGGTCTTGGTCTACACCTAGTATATGTTCAAGAACATTTCTTCAAGATTCTCCAAGCAGTGCAGAAGACTTTTATTGTACGATGATACAAGTGACGAAAAGTAAATATAAAAAAAGCGCCCACTGGCTTTGTCCGATCCATCCTTCCACGGAACCCACTGCTAGTGGCCGGAGGAATTGATCTACAACCTTCCTCAGTCTTATCAGTTTGTTTTGTTTCTAACATATCGCCTGACCTAGACACAGCAGAATGAGGCAGGTTGCTCTGGCCAGGGACAGCGCCCCTCTGCAGTGGACAGTCCCCTGTTCCAACCACCTCTCTGACCTTCCTCAAATGAACATACAGTAAGCATATTCTGTAGGTGAGGCAGTGTGGAAAGCAAATCAGGTTAACATATACTTTTATGTCCGCAGATTTCCTGCACTGAGTTTCTGAATCTACCGTGTAATTATCTGCGTGACTATGGCATGGCTCTCTCAATTTGCTGGGCCTTCGTTTACCTGTGTGTAGAATGGGAACAGTGGGGACCCAGCCAGAGTGGAGCTTTAACTCTTGCATGGTACGTGGTCACAACAAGGCCTGGTGGGAGGACCACTAACTCTGTGCCTACAGCTTGTGGGGCTGCTTCCTTTTACATATGGCTTTGTGGTTTCCTGGGACTTTTCATTCCAGAGGTTGCATGTCTTTTTTTGCACACAGGAGGGCTGTGCTGAAATTCAGAATGCATCTCTTAAACTGAGCTCCAGACGTAGCTGATCAGCTGCCTCCGTCATTGCTATTTCACTCGTACTTAAGTAACCAGGTTGCTCTAAGGCTTTGGGCTCCTATACTTGTTGACACTCGGCCTGGATATCTGGCTCCTGCCATTGGGTGGAGCAACTCTGTGGCCAGGGCTCTGGAACCCTGCAGCCCAGGGAGCTAGCTCAGCATCCCAGGTGCCTGAGTGACAGTGTGGCAGGATCTCCAGAGGGAGCGGGGTGCTTTGCTTGTGTGGGCTTTAGGGTTGAGTCTCTGAGAAGGTGATTTCCTCAGCTTTCTCTGAAGCAACAACAGAGCACACAGGCAGCGCAGGGCCTGATGGCTGTTGCCCAGGAAGGATCGCGCTTTGCCGACCCGGGACAGTAGCCCAGGTCTGGCCTCGGCCTGCCGGCCCTGCCGGGGGCCCTGGAGACCATGACAGCTGTCACATGTGCCTACTCAGTCTGTTCCTGACCCGCTCTTCTAATTCCAGACAAGACCAGGCCACGTGTCCTTGGCTATTTCAATCTGGGACGTGGTCTATTTGCAGACTGGCTGCCTGCATGGTAATCCACCCGAGCCACTTCACCTGTCTACGCAGGGCCTTCCACCAGTGCAGCTCAGTCCACAGCAGCGTAACTGCAGGGACGTGGTGAGCCACCAGCACCTTGGATGTGGAAGTGCCTTCTCGGTCTGCCTCTGTCTTGGCTGGAGGAATCCATAGCTCAGTAGCTAAGCCCAAAATGTAGCTGGAAAAATAATGATTCTTTATAGGGCTGTTAATAATATTCAGAAACTGCTCACAGAGCTTTAGGTTTTCCCTGGTTCCATAAGAAAAAAAAAAAAAAAATCAGCGGGAAATGATTTTCCCTGCAAATGTCATACTGTGATTTCTTCTTACCTAACCAGGTCCCATCTGCCTGCCCTGTGCTCCATTGCTGTGTAGCTTTTATCTGACAAGGGCTGTCTGTCTGCAGGGACCGCATTGCTGTGGCTTTGGGACAGTGCGGTGCTCTGCGGGAGGGTGCCTTCCCCCGTCGGATCAAACACTCTGTCTGCCATCAACAACTCCCGCTCTGATGTGAAGGAGCACGTGGGCCCCCGGGCCTCTGGGGTTACAATCTCTGCCGCCCGTTCTGTCTCCAATGAGACAGCTGCAATAGGAACACAGATGCGCTTGCTCATACACGCAGCTTATTCACGAAGCCTGTGGCTGTGGCCAGGGCCTGATGATGCGGGGATTCACTGATCCCACAGAGAAGATCCACTGGCCTCTCCCTGGGAAACAGGGAGGCTGTGTGGGCAGGACCTCCCTTAGAGTCAAACTGGAGACATACTTGGGGTGCTGCCTGGGTCCTGGGGAGGAGCTCTTGTGAAGGGTTCCCATACGCTAGAACATCAGGCGTTCATGGCCCTGTCACAGGGGAAATTCGGCGCAGCCTCATGGGAGCCCACTTCCTCAGTCTGAGGAAGGAGACCGGGCTGAGAAGGTCAGCCTTGGCTTCACTTGGGGGTGAGAGGGCACAGAAGCTCTGGGTGTCCGACAGTCGCTCTGAGTAACAACGGCCAAGGAGTTTTCACTTGGACATGGGGAAGTTGGTGAGGGGAATGCCCGTGTTCCCGAGGCTGCACAACTTAAGGAAAGCCATCTTGGTCTTCTTTGCGCCTAATGAGGAGAGCCAGGGCCATTCATCACCTGCTGACCTGGGCGCTGCCGGGTGGGCAGTTCTGTGCCACCGTGGACCACAGAGCAGCTTCCTTCCCAGCATGCAGGACCTGCTTCACCTCCACCACCCAGGGTTCCTATAGTCTCTTTGTTTTCCTAGAAAATGGTATTTACTTCAACTTGTTTGTTTTCAGGTAGGCTAACTATCTCTGGCAGAGTTACCTAACTGATGCTTTCTCAGGGAGCATACAGGATCTGGGGAAGGTTCGCAGAGGACCCCGGAGACACAGCCTCCTTGCCTGTCCTTTCTCCTCTCAGTATAGAATGCATAAGATTAGAAGTGGGAGGGCCATGAAGGGCTGAGGACTGGACGCCAAGCCACACGTGCTGTGGGCTTCCAGGGTCCTCGTGCCTCTGCCTGCGGCAGGGCTGAAGCCCCAGCTGCCTGTGTGCTCCAGGCATCAGGGAACAGACTGACCTATGCCCACTCATATGCTCGCTGCTGCCACCACAGACACCATTACAGGCTTTGTTGGCAAGGAAATTCTTCACACCTCCTCATTAGGTGTAAGGAAGACCAAGATGGCTTTCCTTAAGTTATGAAGCCTCAGGGGCACGGGCATTCCCCTCACCAACCCTGGAGGGCTGATATGGAAAGGAGCAGGCAGGGTCACTCACTGCAGAGTCCTGGGAGTAGGTCAGGTCTGGCCAGCAAGGGCAGCCTATGGGACCTCGCCTGACCTCAGCCCCTCCACCTCGTGCACTCACAGAATGGCGCCATCCTGCCCTGGGTCCAGTGAGCCGAGCACAGGACCTCACAGCCAACTCTGAAGCCCAACAGTGCCTGGTGGACCCCTGTGGAGGCGGAGCCAGAGCACACTCAGAGAGCAGACATGCAGCCCACACAAAAGCCCAGCACAGGTCAGAGTCACTGCAGCGCCTCCTTCTGCAGTGCGGCAGCCCAGCCTCGGCGCAGCCTGTGGTCCTCTTGACCTGTTCAGAGCCTTAGTACCACTCATTCTCCTGGGCATCTTCTCTGGCACCTTCACCCGAAGACAGGGTTGTGGAACTGGTGCTGAGCCCTGGCTGGGGGCACGGGGCACTGTCACAGCCTCCAGAAGCTCCCACCCAGACCACTCAGGCCTCCCGTGGGACCCAGGCATCTCATGTCCTCGGGCCCAGTGCCCCCACCCCTGCACCCATCCTGCAGGGCCCCTTCGTGCTTTCAGCCGCACTGAGCAGACCGTGTTGATTTCCTGCAACAGGCATGGACAGGAGTGTCCTTGACGACCTTGTTTCAACTCGGGGTCATGTAGATAGTGCAGCAGGCTCCTCTGCAAGGCAGACACTGGCTCTGCTGGTGTCCCAGGGGTCCCAGGGGCCAGAACCCGCCGGGACTTTCTGTCCTTCTCACCAAGGCGCATACATCCAGCCACCAGCCTGGAGCTGTAGAGCTGCCCGCAGCATAAGGTGAGGAGTCCTGCCACGCCTGAGCTGAACAGTCCCAGAGCGCCAGGGCCAGTCTCCTGTTCCAAGAACTCTTGAGGTGGTTGATATCATAGCTGGCCTGCAGTCTACAAGCTCACCGTGACCACGCTAAGGGACAGATCTCACTGTGGCCTTGAGACACCGGACCAGGTGACAGACATACTCTGAACTATGTTAAGCGTAAGTATTAGTCCCTTTGCGACTACCCTCTGAGCCCTCATGCCGTGTGGCACAATGCCAAGTGATACAAATTGGGTGGCAATGACCAAAAACAGTGATTGTGCATAAAAAATAGAAATGCAGAGTCCTGTCTCCCAGCTCCTCTGCTCAAGAAATGATTTCTGTATTGAGGACAAAAATGCACAGGTGGGTGGAAATAAAACCAATTACAGCTGATGCAGCAGCAAAAGAGAAATTGTAGAACATGAACAAATGATGACCGATTCTTCTGAAATGCATCTAGGGAAACGGAATCTCTTCGGCGATGGTCGGTTTCTGGAGGAAGGGTCCCCTCTTGGTAGAGGTTAGGCAGCTCCCTCTCTCCTGTGCTGGGCCTGGCCCAGCCAAGGTGGCCAGTGTCTCTCTATCAGGCCTATGAGCTGTCATCTGCCATGTGATGTGCACACTGGCAAAAGCCCCTGCCTTTGGTTTGTGCCAGGTGTGCGCCACCTGACTGGTGATTAAAGAAAGCAACGCCTGTGACGTGTGACTCTCAGGCTGGTGCCTAACACCCTGTGGCTTAGGGTTCTTCCTGTCCAGCCCTGCCTGGTGCTGTGGTTGGACAAGGTGGCCTGGGGCTGAGAGGCTGGAAGATCTCTGAGACCTTGGTAGCAGAACCTAGGAAAGTGGCTCGCTGTCCATGGTGCTGACCCTCGGTGTCAGTCCAGACGCTGTCCGGTAATAGTGCCTGTGCTGAGCTCACCCCACAGAGGGCAGTCCATTTCCTGCTCCTGCGTCTTCAGCTCCATCCACACTTGGTCCAAACTAGATTCTCAGACATGACTTCCCGGGGCGGGAACCGGATGTGTAACTGAGGAGCAACGAGACCCTCACAAGGTGGTTGCCCTGTCCCTGAGACCCGGGTCCCCTGGGCAGGCACTCATACAGTTATTTGGTCTTCTCAGGCTGGGTATTCTGGGCATATGCAGTGCTGTACCTGGATGATATATGTTCAAACAAGAAAGGTAAAGGCTGCATGACTACGCCTACGGATCTGAAACAAAAACTCAGAGGCAATAAATGCGGTACACTCAGACAGGGAAGGGATACCCAGCTCAGGTGGTGTAGACTTTGGAAAGAAAGATTCGGATGAAGTGGAGTCTTGTGGGTGTGTCTGCAAAGGGCTCCTGTGCTCGTGCCTGGAGGGGGCTGCCGCGACTGTGGCAGCAAGCCTGCTGTTCCTGCGAGCTCAGGTGTGTGTGGTCAGATGCATGCAGGGACCCTCAGCCAGTGTTGCCCTTGGTCCTTGTTTCTGATGTCTGTGTCACCAAGCAGTGCTCTGGTTGTTCTCCTCTGCTCCCTACCTTAGAAGTTCAAAGAGACACAGTGAATTTACATTCAAAAACACTTTTCTGGGGACAAGTATGTTCACAATTTTAAACAAGGCTAATGTAGCCACTTCCATTATGAAGACGTAGGTGCATGACACAGATGCCCTGGGGAGCTTATCTGCCTTTCCATGCTTTCACTTGGGGCATTTCATTGTGTGCTCAATTTTACTCATACAAAAAAGTGATGTTTGTTTTTTCTTTAATGGGAATCAGACATAGGACCTTGTTTTGCCAGAGGACGAGGTGCTGCCAGGCGGATACTTGTGCCACCAAGATATAGCCCTGGCCCACTGTTTTTAATTTTTAAAATGTGAAAATCTCTATGTGTTCCTCGTGACTCCTGTCCCCTGTACTGTCAGAAGTACTTGCTCCATTTTTCTCCCAAAGTGAGAGGAAGACAAGAACTTTGCCTTTCTCCCTGCTCTTCATTAAATCTGTATACCATGATGCCCAAATCAGAATTCTTTGGTTCTTTTGGGAACACGCTTGTGATCTACATGATAATTGAATTTCATGTTGCATTTTGTGTCATGAAAACACAATTTTAAGTGTTTCTACAATAGGAAATATGCCTGCTTTCATTAATTTGGGCTAGGGACAATCCAACATCTCTTAGAATTCAATCAAATTACATTATTGAGATTCTAATGAAAAGAAGGAAAGTTTGAAATAAAAATAAACTAATGAATACTAGTGATAAGTGATCAACAAACGAATAATAGCAAGAGTAAATATGAATTAACGGACAATAAAATAAAATATCCAAAATAATGAAGACAAAACTTTCCATTAATTCAACACACAACTCAATGTAAATGGAAGCTAAAAAATTTATTCTTCACATCATGAGAGTGAAAAAAGGTAACTATAATCAAAGTGCAGCCTGCATAATATGAGATGTTTGAATTTGCTAAGAGATATTTTATTTATTTTTTTCTACCAGTTTCCACAGGCTTTCTTTTGACCATGCATTTTTCTCACAAATTATAATTTTTCTATGTGAAGCAAAATTTTTCCATCAAGGAAATTTCAGTAAAGCTCACAGGAAATGTTACCTTTATGGTCCCTCTTCATCTGACATGTGTCTTTCCAAAGCCAGTGCGGAGCATTTTTGCCCATCTGAACAAGGACATGATTTATTTCCTCCCTGGTGCCCCACATCGCTCTGTGCCCCTGGAGCAGCGCTTAGAGCCTTGCTGCTGGTGTCTGCGTGCCTGTGAGTCGTGTCTATGGAAAGCTTCTTGATGACAACCAGGACTCAGGCCCTTCATCAGACAGCTGCCGAGGACAGAATGACTGAAATGCTGACAGGCTGGGGGCTGGTTCCCTCTGCCAGGTGCTCTGACATGGCCTTGACGTCTGCCTCTCACTCGCACCTGGCCAGCAGCACTGGCGGCTGTCATTGCCAGCAAGTAAAGCTAGTGCTGATTTTGGACACGTGAGGGAAAATATCCATCTAAAAATAAGCACAGCTGGGTGTGGTGGCGATGAAGGTGTACAGAGAGGGGTGGGTGCTTCCCACACTTTGGAAGATGCAAGCTCATTGCCATGTTCAGATCAAGTCTGGGAGGCAAAGGCAGCCTTCCAGAGTGAAGAGAGCATTTCTCCCCTGAGCGCAGCAAGCATGGCTGCGTCTGGCATGGCATTTCTGCCTTCCAGGTCTTGTTCCATGTTGTTTCCAAGACCCCAGGGACAAAGTATGTTACAGTTACTTCCCTCATTTTGCAGGCGAGGAAACAGTAAGCAACATCCAGAATTACTCAGCTGGGGAAAGAACTGGAATTGAAGCCCAAGTCTGGTGTGTGCGGGGCCAGCACTTTCTAAAATGAGACATAGGGACTTCTATTCACTTTTTTTAGTGTATTTGGTTGTTACAGGGTCTCACTATGCAGCTCAGACTCACAGCAATCCTCTTATTTTTCAGACTCCCCAAGGAGGAGCAATTGCCTAAGCAGGCACTTTAGTCTGCTGAGCTATCTTTCCAGCCCTCTATTCCTATATTTAGTGTTAATATTAATATTATGGCCAGCTCAACCTGCCCTGTGAGTGAGGCTAGCACAGCATGTGGTACTGAGGATCAAACCATGGTTCCTGCAGTTGTCCAAGCTTTCCTTTTTTATTTTTGATTACTTTGAATAAGAAATAACAATGTATAACAATGTGACAGTTTCAAAACACATTAGTAGGACATTTAAATATTTGATACAATGCATATTGTTGTCCTATTAGTTACACAGAGCACAGGGTGTAGATGTTATAGTTTTTCAGATTATTGGGACAACCAAATTTCTTCTCATTGAACTAAGAGAAAGTAGTTGTATACATAATCCTATGCTCAATAATTGCAGTGGGTTATTGATAAAACTGGCAATGTTGGAAGATGTTAATTTAAGCTTTTTATAGCTCAACATTCTAATCTAGCTTTCTGTTTTATGCATTGTCATCAAAAAGAGGAAAGAAAGGACTCAAATTCAAGCAATAAGGAATGAAAAGGTGAAATTACTACAGACCCAGCAGAGATTCAGAGGATCATTAATGCCTACTTTGAGAACCTTTACTCTCACAGAACTGAAGACACAGATGAAACTGATAGGTTTCTAGAAAGGTACAAATTACCAAAATTGATTCGGGAAGACATAAGATCTCTCAACAACCCAATAACAGTCAATGAAATACAAAATGCAATAAAAAGCCTACCAACAAAGAAAAGTCCAGTTTCTGATGTATTCATCACGAATTCTACAAGAAATTTATAGAAGACGTAATCCCAATACTCCTCAAACTCCTCAATGAAATGGAAAAAGGAAGCAATCCTCCCTAAATCATTTCTAGATGCAAGTATTATACTGATACCAAAACTACAGAGAGGTGTAACTAAAAAGATTTCTCTCATGAACATAGATGCAAAAATAATCAATAAAATCCTTGCCAATAGAATACAGCAAAGCATCAAAAAGATTATACACCATGACCAGGTAGAATTCATCTCAAGGATGCAAGGATGGTTCAATATACACAAATCTATAAATGTGATACATTATATCAATAGAGCCAAAACCAAAAATCGCATGATCATCTCAATTGATGCAGAAAATGCAGAAAAGGCTTTTGACAAAGCCCAATATGCATTCATGTTCAGAGTCCTACAGAAAATTGGAATAGAAGGCCTCTACCTCAATCTGATAAAGGCCATCTATGACAATCCAACAGCTAAGATAATCTAAATGGGGAAAAACAAGTCTTTTACTCTCAGATCTGGTACAAGGCAAGGATGTCCTCTATCACCACTCATATTCAATATAGTTCTAGAATCATTAACTACAGCCATTAGACAAGAGAGAGAAATTAAAAAAAAAGAATAGGTAAAGAAGAAGTTAAATTATCATTATTTGCAGATGACATGACAATCTATTCAGAAGACCCAAAACACTCCACCAAGAAGATATTAGAATTAAGCCACAAATTTAGTATTGTAGCAGGATACAAAGTCAACCCATAAAAGTCAATAGCATTCCTCTACACAGACAACAAACACACTGAGAGAGAAATTAAAGAAACAATACCTTTGTGATAGCACCAAGGAAAATGAAATACTTAGGAATTAACCTAACTAAAGAAGTAAAAGACTTTTTCAATGAAAACTACATTACTCTGAAAAAAGAGATGCTAGAGAATTTCAGAAAATGGAAAGATATTCCCTGTTCCTGGATAGGAAGAACCAACATTGTGAAGACGGCCATGCTTCCTAAACTGTTATACAGATTTAATGCAATTCCCATCAAAATACCATCAACATACTTCACAGATCTGGAGAAATCATTCCTAAAATTTATCTGGAGACAAAAAAACCCAGCATAGCAAAGACAATCGTGGGCAACAAAGACAAAGCAGGAGGCATTACAATTCCTGACCTAAAGTTATACCACAAAGCTACTATGATAAAATCAGCATGGTATTGGGAAAAAAAATAGACCTGAAGACCAATGGAATAGATCAAAAGGTGCATAAGGAAATACAAACACACTCAACCACCTTATCTTTGAGAAAGGGAGCAAACAAGCTTACTGGAAGAAAGATAGCCTCTTTAACAAATGGTGCTGGAAAAATTGGCTTTCCACATGCCAAAAACTAAAACTTGACCCAAGTCTATTACCATGCAGTAAAGTCAAAGTGGATTAAAGATCTAAATATTAAAAGAGAAGCATGCCCAAGCATTGCTAACCAAGGTGCCTTAAACCTCTGAACCGTCTCACTGGCCCAGTATTCTGTCTGTCTGTCTGTCTGTCTGTCTGTCTGTCTGTCTGCCTGCCTGCCTGCCTGCCTGCCTGCCTGTCTGTCTGTCTGTCTGTCTGTCTGTCTGTCTGTCTGTCTATCTGTCTGTCTCTCTTTTTGCAGGATCAGGAATTGAACTCAGGCCCTTGAGCTTGCCAGGAAAGCGCTTATTTTATGGAACTATTTCCCCAGCCTTAATTCTCATTGTTGATACAATTTTTTAAAAAAATATTTTTCAACAAGATCATCCATTTCCAAGCTTTCATATATAAATAGGAATCTCTCTATGATCTTATGACTTTCTAAGACTCTGTAAATGTGAAAATCATGGATAAACACACACACATTCACACACACACACATGCATAAAAAATATGACAAGTCTCAACGTCAGCATGACTGGTGACCTCTCTGAAACCCGGAGCCGCTTTGACCTTTCTCTCTTCACTGCGGTTGGCAACACTTGCTATGGCCAGCCTTGTGGTCTTCCTCTCCCCTCTCAGGTAGGTGCCAGGGCTCCTTTCCTCTCTGGTCCTATCCAGCTCTTGATAAACCAACCAAGGCTTTTTTATTGATTTTTACTGATCATTTTGTACACTGACAGCATGGTGCCTGTTCACTGCGCACAGAACAGTGCAGCCTGCACAGCTGTGGAGCGAGGGAGCTTGTCAATTAATCTCAACCTCAGCCCCGCCCACTCCCACCCCACCCCCCCACCCCCGTCTGGGGGCGGAGTTACTCTCCATTCCTCAGCAAGACCCCAGATCTCAGCATGGTGTGGGTAGGAGGAGCCAGCAGGCTGCCTGGCTGCGCAGAGTTTCTGTCACGCTACTCCCCTGTCTTCCTGGCATTTTCTCCCCTTTGGCCAACCTGTCCACACTCCAAGTTCAGCACCTGACAGTCTGGGATCTTTCTTGAGGGGACGCTAAACAGTATTTCTCCCGCGTCAGCAGTGGCTGGCTCCCCACAGGGTCCTGCCGACTCTTCTTTCATATGTGCCCTGGCTTCAGTCACAAACATGACCTCCTTGTTCAGATCAGGGCCTGAGTCAGGAACTGGAAGTGCAGAAGCCAAAGCCCCAAGATTTCAGAGGATCCAGGTGCACAGCTCCACAGCACTCAGGACTCCTGCAGGGTTCTAGGCCCCCTGTGGATCCCACACTCTAATATCTCAAGAGCCTCATCTCAGATGAGATCATTCCAGATAACCTATGTTTACCCACTTGAATAAATAATCTCTAATTTGCATCATCTTATGATTGCTTTTAATACCTAATAGAGAACAGTGTCTATGCAAACAATCATTTCGTTTCTTATGAAAATGTGATGAGAAAGAAAGCCGGGACATGGCCCGTGCAGACACAGTTTGCAGGGGAGGTTTCTGGCTTATGGCCTGCAGAGTCCGCGCACGCGACCCACAGCTGTGGAGCGCTGACGCCAGCATTTCAGGGTGGCGCCACGAGCCCCCATGTGCACATGCGTGGGCGGAGCTCCATGCCTTCCAGTGATTACAAATGAAGGGTTCCGGGGAAAGTATGAAACGGCAGGGCATCGGGATTCATGGGTAAATGTAAAACGTTTAAATATTTTCAATAATTAATATATTTTCCTAAAGGGAAAATTTATCAGTTTCTATGACTAAGTATTATTCCCTATACATAATTCAGGGAATGAATGTATTTCCATATACAAAAGGTAGGTAAATTTAATTTCCATCACATTATGTTTTATGTATTCAGTAAACAGTAACCAATTAACTGGTATGTGGAAGTTCTTGTTCTAGTTAGGGAGATAGGATCAGCAAGCACAGGCTGGCTCTAATGTCAGGGGTTGACATAAAAATTTCTGAGAGAGAGTTTCACGGTGCAGGAAAGAGAGGACAAAATATCACTAATGGATTCTTTCAAAGAGACTTACACCACTATGCACTAGGCCTGTCCTGGACCCTCCAATTAAAGAAAAATGCTGCTCTCAGGGATCACACAGCCTAATGCATGCTAATGGACAATAATTAACACAATTACTAACACACAAAGGGCTACAAGTCAGATGTCTGTAGCACAAAAAAATAATATGGGGAAAGAATGGAGGGGCAGTGGACCACTTAAAATGGGGCGTGGTAAATGGGATAGCAGCTTATGCCCAGTAGCGTAGGTGTTACGGGCTTTGTTTTGAGGGATACACAACTGGGAAAACACGTGGCGTAGTCATGTATGGAATTTTGGAGTCATTAAGTACAGAGCTTGAAGTTTACCAAAACTATGTAAGGGAGGGTATTGAGTAGGTCTTGAGGAGAGAAATCTTCACCCTGAGTCACCAGCGCACACTGGGCATCTCAGGATGCCTGTGCCCGGAATCCAGAGTTGAGCCTCACCAACAAGGGTGTGGTCTGTGGCCCTAAGGTGTACGGAAGTCAGCTGCTAGGCACTCAAGCCCGTGTGTGTCGCCCTGGAAGTGGAACTGGCCACCTGGAGCAGTGGCCAGGCCTCTCACAGGCGGCCAACTCCCAGTGGGAAAGAGGTGTTTGGAGCTTTCTAGGGTTTGCTCCTTTCTGAACCTGAGGTAGCCCGACAATGAGCCATTTCACATGAGTGTTTAGGAATTTGGTTGATGTCTGCTACCGACTGGCATTAAACTTAAGCCCCTGTGCATTTCCTATAGGTTGAAAGATCAGTCCATCGCGGTGGTATTGATTAAGAACCAACTGGCTGCAGGCATTTGTATGTTTCTAGAGGATTTTGATTTAATTATATTATTAATGTTGGCAACTGGATAGGTCATTACATACACTGATGGGCTGCACTGTGCGAGTAAAGAAAGCTTATTGAATATGAGAAAGTATCTAGTCGGAAAAATTTTATTAGCAAAAGAAATCAAGCAGTCACATGATTAATTACCCAAAGAATGTGGAAATTAAAAATGCATGAAGATCTATGAGAAGCCACTCTCTGTTTAATGAACTTATATTATGGCAAACAGCAGGCGCATACACAATAAACAAGCGCCACCTCTGCAGAAGGCCCTAAGCGACATCCATGCAGCACCAGGCACGCTGAGGGCAGGGAAGTCAGGGAGCGTAGAGGAGACAGCTAGAGAGACGGTCTTATCTTTAGGCAGGCAGAGTGCCCAAAATACAAGTCTCCGCTTCCATGGCTGCAGTTATCATCTGCAGTGCTGAATATCTTCAAAGCAAGAGGCCACAGCACTCATTACCATCTGGCCCTGCGCCTTCCACCCAGCTGCCTTTCCACTCCTCGGTGCCACGTAACTGTGACAAGGAGGAGTTCGCTGCTGCCAGGCCTGTCTGCACTGCGTGCGGGTGCCTCTGGCTCCAACATGCGCGGGGCAGCAACCCGGAGGAGGTCACACAGGCCAGTCTGGACACCACCTGGGACAAAGCCATGGGTGATGGGAGGGATGCAGCTGGCGGGGACGCAGTTCAGAGCTACAGGTGCCTGCCTGGCAAGCTCAGGGTCTTGAGAGTGATTTCTAATTTTAAAAAAAAAGAAAAAATTATCAGTTTTTATATATGCTCTTCATTGAGTTTCAAATCGATAAATAAAGCTCTCTCTCTTCTCTCCCTGTATATATTATAATTAAGGAGTATGTGTCCATATGTAGATATGTGTCTATGTGTATTTAATAGATCAGTGATTATGAAGGATATTATTGTAGTCAGGGTTTGCAATGAAAAGGTATTAATACAGGACACATAATTTATAGTATTATTTTATAATATTCACCCCAGGAATCAAACACAAAAGATTGCAGATCTTTGCACACACTAGAGACACAAAGAATCCAGCTGAGGGTCTGGATCCCATGGATCCAGGAAGACCTAGCACCTATAGCAATGTACTCCATGATTCTGGCCAGAGGCCTAGAGCCCATGGCACTGGCTCATGCAGGCCTGTTTCCCAGATCTGCACTGGCAAGGCCCCAAGGTCACTGGTGGAAGCCAGGAGGTCTGTGCCCGTGGCCAGTGGGAGGAAGGATCTGTACTAGCTGGCAAGGGATCTGCACTAGCGCCAGGAAGCAACCCTCAAGGTGAGCACCAGAGTTTCCACAGAATTACAGCACCCAGCCTTAGCAATAGTGAAGTCTGGAGCTCCTCTGATGAGGAGGAAAGTTGAGTTCCCATCAGCAAAGCCAACACACAAGCATCTGCAGGAGACTGGGCTGTGTGCCATCTTTCTCTCCAGAACCAGAAAGCCTTGCTCCAAGTAAGAACCAGAGCTCCGCACGAAGTACCACAGCCATCCTCTGTGGGAGTAAGGTCCTGAGCTCCTCCACCATTGAGAAAGCCCTCGCTGATGTCAGGAAGACCAGGGTGACGAGCTCCCCCAGGACCACCACAGCCCTCCTCCTCTCGAAAGTTCTCTTTATTAGCATTGCCGGCAGCAAACTTCCTGTGGGCCTGCCACTTTGGCTCAGTTCAGCTGGGTGTCACTAGTGGGCCACCAATTGTCCCTGCACCACCACAGGGCCTTGTGACCTGGCCTTGAACTTTGCATGCAGAAAGCAGACTGTGAACTGGAGGACATGAACCTGTTATTGAACTTCTCATTCATTTCAGAAGGTCAGAAGAAAATGAGTGCAGAAGATTAAAACATGTTAGGAAAAGACCGTGCTTATCTAAAAGAATAGACTGTGTTTAACCCGAAGAGAGAGAAGTTGTAATACATTTAGAAAACAATATTTTTGCCAGTGGTGTCAGTGATGAGGAGGAATAAAGCGGACACTGAAATACTAAAACTAAAACTAATTGGTGAGGTTCTAAAAAAATGGCAAGATTTGTTTAAAATATGTTTAAAGCATTGCTAACGTTTTCTTTCTTAAGAAAATGACTTCTAAACACAATTTCATTTGTCATATTTCAGGTGTCAAAATGGATTTTAGACAACCAGAGTGAGTCGTAGGACTCCTGAGTTCTAAGAAGCCCGAGGGCTGCAGTCCCTTCAGGGTCACGTGCCAGCCTGGCCATTGCCATGGACACCATGACCAGCAGCACGACCCACGGCTCAGGGGACTTTGACTCGCTGTTGGAAGTGAGCCCCAAGGGGCAGCACCTTCTTACCACTCTGCTTTCTTCCGCTCTCTCCAGGTCCGACATCTGTCTGCTAGGAAGCCCTGGCCCAAGGCAGCGGCCTGCACCTGTGTTTCCAGCCACCTGCTGGGGCCTGAAGCTCACACCACAGCGCCTCTGGCAGTGGAAGGCGAGCTGTCCCTGGGCGCAGATGCAGGGAGGGAGAGACAGTGGGGACCGGAAGCACAGGATGTGACGTCACTGAGAGCTTGGGCTGACGTCTTGCTTCTCAGACGCATAAACCACTCTTACTCGGTGTAATTTTTGAACTCTCCAGCAGGCCTGAGGAGCACATGAGCAAGCCATTTCCATTTGGGGGAAAACATTTGCTTTTGGTGGAAACCTTGGTCGCAAAGGGCCTCGCAGACATCGTGAAGGGCGCTCTGTGAAATGCAGCATGTTGGGCATAGGCTAGGAGCAGGCGTCATTCACAGACTGTTGGATAAGCCACCCGAGACTTTGAGACTCCCATGCGGCCACCGCATAGACCCCTGGCCTGGCACACAGACTGGCTCTGTTGTTTGAATGCTGAAAGAAAGAGTGCAGCGGCTCTCTCCACTCCAGTGGCCAGTGGAGGGTCCAGCCCGGACTTGGCCCTGCTGTCCTTCTTCTCCCTGCTGGTGCTGCGGCACACCAGATTCCTTCTCTGGATGTTTTTTCCTCTTTAGATTTGAATTCCTCTCATTGCTGACTCCTAAGACAGCCTCCACTTGCAGCTAAACGAGGCTGAGCCTCCGCACAGCGAGGATCCGGCAGACCCCGTGGCAGCAGGAAGCACAGGTGAATAGGACAAGAAACTAGCAGCTGCGCTCTACAGCACATCTCAGTTCTGGTTGTCACCCGTCACTTGGGGAACAAGCGAGGCTTCCTCGGGGGACCGCACTTCGCGAGGCCGCCAGTCGTGAGAGCAGAGGCTTCCCGCACACCCGGTGGCTTTGATGACACCACGAGGGCACATGGCCCTTTCCGTGGGCCTCCTGGTGTCTAAGGAGCTGCTGGGTTATCACGCCCATGTTCGTGAAGGTTTTTCCCCGTAGGTTCACTTCACCCTGCAGGTCCTCATGCATTTCAGGTACAAGCTTGGTGAGGTAGGCTCAGGAAATAATAGATACCATTTTTTGAAACAGTTCTGGAAACACGACAGACTCTAGTTTGAAAAGTGGAGTATTCGATGCAATTATATTGAGCAATTTTAGGAATGCACTCCAGTGACGGTTGGTCCTCTACAGTTGGGGGCCGTTGTAAGGACTGGAACCTGGCCCACCTACACCGCACTGAGGGGAGTCGGGCAGGCAGCCTGTGATGGGACACAGGGCCAGAACCTAGACTGGCGATCTGTGTGTGGGACAAGGGGGCTGCTTCACCAGCCCCGGCGAGGGGTGTCACGTAGGGAGCCCAAGGAAGGCGGCCGCACAGCAGCTCCAGGGATGCTGATGAGCTTCGGCAGGCAGGCGATCCTCAGGGACAGCCCGGGTTGGAGGAACGCTCCACAGCCTCAGTTCTCCATAAAGCAAGGACAGAATGAAAAGACGGAGGGGGGGGGCGGCGGGTGGAGATGAAGCTTTCATGCGGAAGTCACCGGAGAGTGCCTTACCGGAGGGCTGTGCGGAGACCAATCCCCGACCCTCACAGAACATGTTGTGTTTAACCCTGCTGAGAATGAGCGGTCACGTACCGGGGCAGGTGGCGGAAGCCATGGAAACTGAGACAGGCACTACCTATGGCTAAATTTCGTTTCTTAAATACAAGATAAGGAATCAGAGAGTCTGAGAAATGCCTGCAGTGCAGTCATTCACCGGCCAAGTTGTGTGTAGGAGGTGTGATAAAAAATATGGTGGATATTTAAATATATATATGTATATATACACACAGATACAGATATAGGTATATAGTTATATATGTATGTATGTATGCATGTATTACAAAGGGCCAGCCAGATAGCTCAGCGGACTAAAGCGCCTGCTTAGGCAGAGTGCAGGGGCCAGGGCTCAATTCCTGGTGTGCTGAGCCAGCCCCGCCCCCAGGGCCTGCTGAGACTGGGCGTGGTAGCCCATGCCTGTAATCCCAGCAGTTGGGAGGCTGAAAACAGGAGAATCACCTGAGTCAGATCTACCTAGTGAGACCTTGTAGGCCCTGTGTTAGACACACATCACAGTATATTACAGAAGAAGACACGTTCTCAGCACTGCCCCTCGACAAGGTTCTCCCTGCTGCAAGCTCAACATTCTTGCCAGTTTCCGAAGCAGCTCTGGAGGCCTTTTCAGTGTTTCTTCACAGTGTGACCAAAGCTGCAGTGCATGTCGCTGTGGAATGCCATCCAGGGGCACGCGGGCTGGGAGGGCTGGGTGATGCGCCCTCATGCGCCCAACTCACCAATTCTCATACCCTGTGCCTTTGGGCTCCACCCCAAAGTCAAAACAGTCTCAAGAGGGCAGCGCTTAGAAGGGACTCAGGACATAAGGGCAGCGCCTTTGGTGCGGCACCTCCCGCATCAGCCTGTAACCTGGGGCCGCGGTGGGGCCAGATTGCTGGAATTGCCTGTCAGCTCCATTTTAAGGTACAAGAAGCTGGAAATCACACAAGACAGCAGGAGGCACTGCTCCACTGGCGGAGGGTACTGAGAGCCTCTCGCCCGGCTCAGGCTGTGACCCCGCGTCATGAGCCAAGGTGTGTCGAGCTCTGAGAGCACCTGCTAGAGCCTCGCTGGGTCACGATGAGGCAGAGCTCGGCAAGCCAGTCTGTGCAGGCAGGAGCGACCTGACAATCTACACTGCGAGCGTCTACACTGTGAGCGGCTGCTCTGCACTGTACTACCACCCCCTGCACAGGAGGACTGCAGAACAGTAGCAGGGGACTCAGCTGCCCCGTGTGGAGAGATACACCGGGGATGGGGTGTCCAGTGTGGGCCTTTAAGCAGGAAGTCCCTGGAGGTCAGCCATTCGGTCACTACAAAGGTTTTCAATGAATAAAATGCTTTTCTTGTGTCCCTTACAGAGCCCTAACTGTACAGTGATCACTGGCCATTGTGGCCTCAGTCATAGAAAGCATATATGGCAGAAAGGGGAAAGACAGTCCCATGAAGGTGGGCTCTGCATTTCTAACATTAACTTTATCATTTTTTTCCCTCAGAAATGGCTCAATGAGAGAGGATTTCAGGACTTCAAACACAAATCTGTGGGGCACTGGTGTCTCTCTGTGGGCTCTGAGAGCCACGCGCTCTTGTGCTCCTCTCTCACTTTTTGCACAAGCAGCGCCCCAGGGGCAAGCCAGCAGCAAGCTGAGCACGCTGGTGTCACCTTGTGCCACCTTCAGGATGCACGCGGGAAACCGGCCCCTTGCTTTCTTCTCACCACCAAAGCCTGAGCCACGCATCTCACATGTTGCTCTTTTGAGGTCGCCATGTCTGCCGAGCACCTTTAGATATGTACTGGCATGTGATTTCTGCATTCCTGTGACTGCCTATGACAGGATTAGAGGGCAGCGAGGCACACAATGCACCAGTGCCACAGCTCCACAAACCTTATCAAAGGTTAGCAGTGTCCATTAGCGGATCTTTCGAAGTTCTATTCAATATAATTTTTAAGAAAAAAAAAACCTCATGGGTCTTCTGCTGGAAGGCACCGTGGTAAGGCTTTGGCGGAGAGACCAGCTTCCAGAGACCTCTCCACCCAGCCCTACAGTCACGATGGAAGACAGACATGGTTTCCCATCTTTCCCCCATTGCATTCTTAAGACACAGATGGGCTGGCACTACCCCTTTTTTCAGGCTTAGACAGCTATATGTGGCAGAGACACAGCCTGAAGACACCAGGGAACACAATGCCTGCCATGCAGCAGTGTTTGGGTGAAGAGATGAAAACTGACCACTGAATGCATGGGGTGTGTGGCTAACCATGCACCCGGAGACGTGAGGGTTGGGGAGGACTGCGCAGGGTGGTGCAGCCATGCCACAGCAGGACAGGCTGGCCCAGGGACCAGCTCGCAGAGCCCAAGAGCTGTGAAGCAGCTGGGGAGGCAAGCAGTTTGCAAGCCAAAGAGACCTGGAGAAAGCGCGACCACTGTCAGGCCGGTAACAGATGTCCGAGAACCTAGGTCCCTCTGCACTTGTTCCCACCCATGGGCCTGACCGGGTGGCACGCATCACCCTGGTCCTCGCCCACCCAGGAGGACACAGGCCTTACAAGGATGACAGGGCTGTGGTGGAAGATGGCATGTGAGAACCAGAGCTGGTAGAGACAGACCTAGGATCAAGGGGACACATAGGAAGATGCAGGCACGGCTGCAAACACACGCAGCCACCTTATCTTTGATGAAGGGTCCAGACATGCTCACCTCTTTAATATAACTGGCTGTCTTCATGCCACGGGCCGAAACTAGACCCGTGCCTGTCACACACACAGAGCTACAGTCAAAATGAATCAAAGAGTTAAATATTGTCACAGAAACACTAACTCTTCTGGAGGAAAATGCAGGGAAAAACCTTACAGAAATAGGGATAGGTAGAGAGTCTATGATCAAAAACCAAACTGCATGGGAAATAAATCAAAGAATCAGCAACCGGGATTACATCAGTTTGAAGTTTTGCACTTCAAAGCAAATCTCTAACAGAGTAAAAGGAAAACTAACAAACTGGGAAAGAGTATAGCTGACTGTCCCTCTCACAAAGGCCTTTTACCTAGAACATATAAAGAATTTTTAAAAATGAGGCCCAAATTCAAGGATCCATACCAAAAATGGGCCTCTGAGAGGAATACACACTGGTCAGAGGAAGAAACACAAGTGGCAAGTAAATACACGAAAAATATTCAACATCATTGGTCATTCAAGAAATATGATAAAAAAAAAAAAACACTGAGGCTCCTTCTTATGCAAGAAAGAAGGGCTAGCATCAAGAAATGATCCAATGATAAATGCTAGAGAGGCTGTACAGCAGCGGTTCTCAACCTGTGGGTCGCGACCCCAGCGGGGGTCAAATGACCAAAACACAGGGGTCGCCTAAAGCCATCGGAAAATGTTATTTATTTGGAATTACAGTTTTGAAGTAGCCACCAAAATTATTTTTTGGTTTGGGGTCACCGCAACATGAGGAACTGTATTGCGGGGTCACGGCATTAGAAAGGTTGAGAACCACTGCTGTAGGGAAAAGAGAACCCTTCTCTACTGTTTTGGGAGTGCAAACTGTACAACCACTGTGGAAATCGGTGTGGAGGTTCCTTCAAAAGCTAGGATTGGAGTTCCCATTTGAGCCAGCTATTCCCCTCCTGGGTAATTTTCCCAAAGAACTGAACACGTCATAGGACAGTGGTATATGTGCACCCATGTTTATAGCATCACAATTGCTCATAGCTAAATCCTGGAGATAACCAAGATGCCCATCAGCCGAGGAATGGATAAAGAAGATGTGGTATTTTTACACAATAGATTATTGTTCATCTATAGAACAGGATAAATTTGAGTCTTTTTTGGTAAATGGACGCAACTAGAGACTATATTGGTAAGTGAAATAAATCAAGCCACACGTATGAACATCCTATTGTCTCCTTAGTGTGAGAACCTGAGAACACAATCTCAAGGGTGCAACCGATACTGGGAAAAGGGAATAAACTTACTCAAAAGAAGAGTTATTGATTTGAGGGAAAGGACAGTGAGGGAGTGAGGTAAAGAGATTTGTCTGTGTATGCAAGCAGGGGGTTTGGGGCAACCGTGCTGTGCAGTGCTGCTGGCCTATGGAAAGAAGCAGATAGCACGACTTCGTTTTGCCTGCTTTTTCAATTGTGTGTGCTTTTTCTCTTCTTAATTTCTTATACGTTTCTATTTTTCTTTCTTCTTCCAACTTTACATGCATAGATCTGGCAATATGAATAACTGGCTGGAAGACCACACTGTGAATTACACCAAGTGCGGTGAAATTCATATCACTTTTGTTAAGCCAAAAATCTATATCACTTGTAAGTTTTTTGCTTTAATTATAATTTTGACTCTCTTTAAAAAATAAAAAGCAAATAAACAGAGACCCAAATAAACAGAGACCCAGCTATCTAGCTGTGCACTGTACAGAGCACGAAGGACAAAGTCTGTCTAGGTCTCACTCATCTGGAACCATCTTGCTCATATTAAATAAAATTTCTTTTTATAAGGAGCACAAAATATCACAACGACCAGACTCCACAAAATTTAAACTGCAGTCCTCTACACAGACCTGGACCCCACACGTGGCACACGACATGTTTGGGGAATCTGATGCCATGAAGCACTGGCCCGAGCCCACAGCTACAGGCAGGGAGAGGTGACACTCCAGCCTGACCTGCAAGGACTCAGACACTGCTCCGAGGTGGACAGAGGGCTGCAGAGGGATTTGGAGCAGGTCACACACTGAAGGAGCGTGCAGAACAAGAGGAATGCACTGGAACTTCTTCCATTGCTGATTTATGAAAGCTTAAGTTGTGGAGAAAACATAGCAATGATCTCCCAAGGTTACTGTACACTCATGCGGGCAGGGGCATAGCTCAGTGACATAAGTGGCTGCTTGGCGAGCGCAAGGCCCCAAGTTCAATACCCAGTTTCAATACAAAAAGGATTAATTAGCATGCATTCACCAGTTATTGGGTCACAACTACTGTATCTCTGATATTTTACATGCATTGTTATTATCGTTTTCATGTCTTTATGTGTATTGAACCAGCGATACAGTAGCAAAATATACATATAGTTTTATAATATATCTAACAATGTACAATGAATAATACATTTGTTTATAATATCTCTATGTGTGCAGAGTATGTCAATTTAGTTACAATGTCTTTTTTTGAACTTTATTTATAATAAATAAATATCATTTATTATTTATAATAATATAAATAATAATTTATATTAAATCAACTATAATAATTTATATTTATATGGAATATTAAATATGGAATATTTTAAATCCCATATAATTTATATGGAAGTGGGTCTGGTGCACCATGTGCTGCCCAGGATCAGACTGCGGTCCCTGTGGTTGCCTAAGCTTGCCTAAGCAGGCGCTTTAGACCGCTGAGCTATCTCTCTGGCCCCTACAATGTCTTTCTAATTACAGGCCATCCTCATGTGCTACAGCCTTAACTGAAATTGATTTAAACACTGGGAACATTTAATTGAAGCTAGCTGAAAAGAGCTCTTTCATGTTGCCTAGTGCTGACAGCGACCTGGGTGGTAGCTGAGAAGGCCAGAGCTGTGTTCTCTCGAGCCAACGGCCAACAGGCGATAACGCTTAGCTGTGGGGGCTCTTGGGAAGAGCAAGGCTGGGCAGCGAGGAGGGTGCCACAGAACTCAGAGGCGCGGCTGACGCTGATCCCTGGGAGGGTCCCTGGGGGACATGGCTGGGCAGTGGGCCTCCGAGGAAAGGCAAGGTCGCAGGTGCATTTGTGTTAAAGGGGCCGTGTGAGTGTGGACCCAGGACAGGAGCAGAGCCAATGTAGAGATACAGTGGTCACGGTTCCTTAGACCCCAACCAACCAGAGCAGCCTATGGATTTCTGACTTCAAGAACAGAGATGGTTGTTTTTCACTTAGGGAACAGCAGGAAGAGTATAACAGCCTGGAAATGTGCTGCTGGTGCTTCGCCACATTTCACCCATTCCGTCTGGCGCTCCCGAGAAGCGCACCAGGGATGCGGTCAGCACCCCCACAGGGCGCTCCTGAGCCAGTCCCAGAGAGCTGCCAGGCCAGAACTGGAGGCCGGAGGCACACGCCTGGAGTGACCCTGGAGGTGAGCACTAGCTGACCTCAGCAGGAAGGGGTCAGAGCATGCCGATTTTTCCTGTAGTTTCTACCCATGGCTGGGGCCTCGGGGACAGCGAGGTGGGCACAGGGACAGCAGGGAAAGGGAGGCTTGACAGCCCAGCCCAGGGACCCTTCTGTCGAGGACAGAGAGCTACTTCCTTTTCCTAGCGCGACCCAAATTAGCCCGTGTGTTTCATGTATGAGTGGAGAAAAGTGGAAATTGCCTTGGAATTAACACCTATGGCCAGAACAGTTGTTGAACAAATGTGATTTTCTACTTCAGGTAAAATCATACTCGGCAAGTTTCCTTCTCCCTCCGTGCCCTGGGCCTCTTTGCTGAGCCGAGAGTACACCACTCCTGCTGCTGCAGCCCCTCCTCTGAGGAACGAGAAGGACAGAGGGGAGGCAATGGGCATCCAGAGGTTTTGCTTTGGATCTCTGAAATGGGGACGCATGTGACACTAGCACCTCACCACCCAGAAACTCAGTGCACACAACCCGCAGATCCATTCCTACTGGATGGCTCCCTTTCATTCTGTTCCCTTTATACTTGTGTGGTGTGACTTATAAGTCTTAAGTCACAGCCTAACACAGTGTGGGGCAGTGTGAGGTTCTGCACGAGGATTTGCCAAGAACACAGCTTTCCAGGAGGAACACTGTTGCCGGGACCTCAGGACAGTCCCCAGTGTGTTTCTGGCAGGGCCAGGGTCCAGAGACAAAGCAATGGCTAGCACAGCCATGCTAGGATGTATTCATGTTGCGTTAGACCACAGGCCAACTTCCACAGCCTGGGTCCTGAGAGCTTCCGCACAGGAGGCCGACACATGATGATGCCTGGGGAATTCTCCTGAGAGCTAGAGCTGTTGGCAAGATGCAGAGAACCGCACAGTGACGAGTGCCATCCGCTGGGTGCATCTCTGAGAACACAGAGGTATTGGCCAGATCTGGGGGTGCGGTGTCATGCTGCAGGGTCTGTGGAGGAACCAGGGGACCGGACGCCTAGAAATGTGAGTCCAGGGTGTATAACACGTGCATCCCAGTGTCCTCCAATGCTTCCTCTGCATGGCAATGTTAGTCTTGTCCCTGAGGAACTCAGGAAAGAGTGAAGAGCAGGCCAGGTGGCTGCCAGCACAGCTGCCTGGGGATCCGGGACCAACATGGCCCTCGGCCACAGCAGAGACACCTTTCCAGGAAGGCAGGGCTGCTGCCAGGTGGAGGAGCACGCCTTTCCGCCACTGGTAGCTGAGCCTGATGAGTGTCCCTGGCTCGAGGACGGCAGAGCAGGAACGTAGCCCTCTGCCTGGCTGCCACTGGCTCTGTCCTCCTCCTCCTCTTCCTCTTCCTCATCTTCCTCCTCCTCCTCCTCTCCCTCCTCCTCCTCTCCCTCCTCCTCCTCCTCCTCCTTAGCTGCCAGGAATAGGAACACTCTAGTTCCACTCAAAGAAGTCTTATTGCAGGATTGAGCTGCCCACTGCAGACAACACAGACCAGTTGGCTGCCCTCTGGCCAGTGGCCCTGGAGTTGGCCCTGTAAGAAGTAGGAGGCTAGGACCTGCCTGTCCCTGACAAGTGACATGAGACCTGAGCTAAGTGTTTGGTAAATAAGCAAAGGAATGAAGGAAAAGATTCACTTCCTAACAAAGTTAAAAATGAGTGGTAAAGTAAAGTGATTTATTAGAAAATTAGGGTTTTCGGAGTTAGGTAACAATCATACAGTATTTAATGAAGGCAACCTTGCCAGATATTCTGAATAACAAGGCAGATCCTGGCCTCCTAAACTAAAGTCTTTGTCCTGTGTACTGACACAGAAAGGAAAGGCATCGTGTCCCCATGGTCCCTGTACCCTCATGTGTATAGCAGCACAACTCAGAATGGCTAAGCCTTGGAAGGGGCTGCTCTGTCCAGCAAAGGGATGGGCGAAGGCGGACATGGCACACCACGTCGCTACTTGGACACAGAGAAGGCTAAACTTGAATCAGTTGGCCAAAGGTTGTACTTTGAAACTTTGAGTGTAACTAAGCCAAATCTCAGACAAATGAGATCAAGCATTTCATGAAGTCTCTGCTATGAGAAATCCAGTGTGTAAATAAAGAGCACAGTGAGAGAAAGTGGGAAGAGAGACTTCTCAGAGGGCGGGGCGTCAGGAGATGGTGGGGAAGGGATGAGCTTCTGCCGGACAGCGTGTGGTGCGCCGCGTCAGGAATGTGGCCTGCATAGGCTGCACACACGTGGATAGTGAATAACAGAAGTTGATGAGCTGCATAAAAGACACGTCAGAGCCAGGCTTCTAGGCATAATTAAATAGGAGTCAGCAAGTGGCTCAAAGCCACAGATGGGGATGCCGCAGCCAGCATGCACCACGTGTGCCTGTGGGCCCCGTCCAGGCTCCCTGCCTCACCTGCAGCATCGCTCCAACACTTCGCTCTGCATTACGCTCTTCAGCCGTCTTGGTAGGAATGTGCTTACAAGGCAGAATTCTGCTAATTCTAAAGATGTAGTACAATATGCAAAGTAGATTGCCCTCTTCTCTTAAATCGCAAATGTGTAAAGGGAAGCTTCAGGAAGGCCTGCGCGGCCTTTTGTTCTCCTTCGAAATCCAAGTATAACTGAGAACTGGAAGTGAAGCCGGAAAGTATATTCATCTCTGAGTGGAAGCTAGGTGACTTATGAAAAGCCAAATTCACTCTTGCTAGCTGCTCACACGGCTGCCTCAGAGCTCAGTCTGCTCCCGCCGAAGCCCGGCGTTCATGGCTTTTGCACTCTCATCTTACTGCTTGATTGCTGCCCTAGTTTGGCTGCAGTTTCTCCCTCGGAGACACAAGAGTGGGAAGCTGGACCCCAAGGGTGGTGCTTGAGGAGCTGACGGGTGTCGTGGCAGTCCCTGGCTGCTGCCCTTAGAGCGGTGCCCAGACGCCCCAGGACTGCAGTTAGTCAGGACCGGGGTGTCGCGCCCCTTGAACTTCTCCACAACTTTTCCCTCCATTGCTAAGTGAGCTCCCTCCCTCAGCCTTCTGTACCATATTCTCACACACTGAGCTGCCCGAAGGGGCCCTTATTGGACCAAACTATGAATGAAATAAACCTCTTTTGTTCTTGCGTTACCCAGCCCCAAGCGTTCAATTAGAGTATCAGAAATTGGACAAATATAGTCTTCTATCCACAATATATTTTCTTCCCTCCGAATCTGCCTGTGTTGTGATCCAGTTGGTATCTTAAGGAACACTTTACAGTAAATAAATCTGTGCAGTTAATCTAGTTAATTATGCTGTGACTTTACGTCCTTGTGTAAAGCAGACCTGTATAATCCTTAGCGTTGTGGATGCTTTCCTCTGCCCTGTAAATGAATCTCTTGTCCCCATGGTGATCCTGGCTATGAAAAAAAAAGTGTTTTAAAAATCAGCGAGTTTCCAAGAGTCTTCCACGGAGCCCTTGGATGCATGGTGGAGGCTCTGGGCTACGGTGCAGCGCGCTCAGTGGTGGCAGCTGCCGTGTGCGGAGCTATGGGAGGTCCTGAGTAGGGCTCAGAGGAGGGAGGATGCTAGCCGAGAGAGAAAGGGGCTCAGTATCCAGGGCCTGGCACACGTGCAAAGATCCCTTCTCCAAAGGGCCAGAACCCAGAGAGGGGCCACAAGCGGCAACTGGACCTTGGGCCATATTTCCTTGCCTTCTGTCAAATCCTTCCAGGGGTTGTCTTTAAATTAAAGTCCTGTAATCTGTAATGGGAAAAAAATCATGGTAAATAATCGGAGCGAAACACCTGCCAATGAATACTGAGATGTCATTTGATAGGAGATTTTTGTAGATGAATTCAAATAAGAAATACTGTGCACAGCATTGAGTCTTTTCAATGTCGGCTTTATGATGAGGTATTCGTGTAATTTCCTTGAGACGACAGGAGACTTGGAACCAGCCAGCAGGGATCCCAGCAGCAGGCGTGTCGGACCAGCAGGCACAACGTCGGGATCACAGGATGAGCCGCACTCTTGGTGAATATTCCACGTAAGAACTCAGGGAAAGAGGCAGGGCATGTTCTTGTGCTCTGTGTGTTTTCCAAAGGAAGTGGAAAGGGTTTGGGAGAGCACCGTGTCTAGGAGCCCAGAGGTGGGCCAGACGCCTGCCTGTGGGGCTGCCGCTGCTATTCGAGCTTGCACTTGCTCAGCACTCTGGAGACGTCAGCAGCCCCCGGAGACACCCCGCGAAGCCTAGGAGCTCCCCGCTGCACGGCCAGTACCCCCCTTCTCTCGGCACAACCCATACACGTGCGCTGCGCTGACTGCGTGTGACACACACCCACACATGCACAACACATGGGCTGTGTGTGACATGTGGGGCACACTGCTCTGACCCGGCAGCAGTACTACTGGTGACCAGTCTAGCGCAGTGCCAGCTCAGGCAGTACTCGCTAACGCATCCTGGTGCCCGTGCGACAGGTCTTTTACTCTGATCAGTCACCAGGATAATTTTTCCTAACATGGGCAGTTGACAAGAGCATGTAGGTTAAAATTAACCCAGAAACTTAAATCCAGTATTTCTTCTCCTTGAATTAGTATGGAATGAAACTGCTGTATTCTAAATGTGAGAGAAACCACCTCTGGCTCCGACAGCACCCAATTTTTAATTAAGAGGTTTAATGCTATAGTTATACTAAAATCACAAGTGAGATTACAAATAACTAGTTAGTTTATCTAGTTAATTATGGTATGTTCCACATCCTGGGGTAACACAGACCTATGGCAATTCTCAGCTATGTCAATCCTTTCTTCTACCCTATAAATGAAAATCTTGTCACCCACCCCAAGTGACACCTGGTCACTGCAGTCAACACTAAAAAGAGATGAAGGCTTTTTCTGCGCTGGCTTTGCATGTCAGCCAGTGCTCAACATACATCACTATAGTGCTAATCAGAAACTCAGAGCTACTGGAAAATCCAGCATCCCTGGACCGCAGCACAGCACAGAGAAGGAGCCTCATCGGAGACGTCTCCTGAGATAAAGGCATGCTCAGGGCATCTTCAAGCAAAAGGAAATTTCCTGAAACATCTTCGTCTAATAGAGCTCAGGGACATGCTTTATTTTTTAGTCTGTACTAGAAATTTAAAAAAAAACATAAGGGTAACCATGATGTCTGTCTGACCCTTACAGTAAACACCGGGACTACTCAAATTTGTCCCTCTCCTCTCTGCCCACAGGAAACTCTCCTAGAGTCGCCCTGGTCCCCACAGATGCTCAGTGTAGCAAACAGCGGGCAGTGGAGGTCTCAGGTGCTGGGACCACACTGCCGGCAACTGACTCGGGGCTGCGGGAGGAGCAGGACACGGGCGTGTCCCCAGCAGCTCCCTTTGCAGACGCGCAGGAAATGTTGCACTCAACCTGGCAGCAATACTTCCACCCTGCTTTCTTCTGCCATGTTCACTGAGCGTTCGCCTGTTTGCCTCGCTTCGCAGAGGAACATCCACCATGTGAGAGCAAGCCGGCCTGCGGTGATACTCCTCCTTCAGAAACTGGGACAACAGATAGTTCTGCTTCTAGCCTGAATGAGGCATCAGGGAACAGGTCTACCCATCTGACATGAATTAAAGAAAAGGAAAATATAGCAAACAACATTCCAGGATGTTGAATGATAGGTAACAGAAGGCAATGACTCCTGAGGGTAGAAACCCTCTGCTGTCACCCAAGTTCCCTCCGGCAAGGGGCATCTAGGATGTGGTAGTGCAGGCCTATAGTTCTGTGCCTCAGCAAAGCTGAGGAAGAAGCAGCACACCTCTATGTCCTCCCTGGGGAGCTTCCTGGGACCCTGACTCCAAAATACTTGAAAATGACTAAGCATGCGGCTGAGTGACAGGCGCTGTGTTTGGTCTACAAGACAATGAGCAGAAAATGTCCAGGCAGTTGTATGGGGAGGGGTCGTGCAGAACCAAGAGGAGAAGGGAGGTGAAGGAGGCCCGAGGGGACAGGGCGGCGAGAGTGGGAGCAGAGCACCAGCCAGGTGCGCGTCCCTCACAGAGAGGCGGAGAGGCCCCGGGGTCTCCAGCAGAGAACTCTGCAGCCTGTACCTGTGACAGGGGGACTCACAGCCACCACGGCTGCAAGGAGACCCCCGAGGAAGGCAGAGGCGGCCCCTCAGGTGGGGAAGCTGGTCACACAGCAGCTCAGGGAACCCTTCAGGAAGCTTCTGAGTACAAAGCCAGGAGCTCTAAATTAAAGCCTTTTCTGCTTGCATCCAACAAAGAATAAAAGTAATTTCAGAAAGATCCCACTGTTTGCTTATAACTGTGTCAGATCCAAGCTTGAAGCATAAAAAATTTAAAGAAATTTCAAAGAGTCCAAGAGCTAACAAGGTAAAAGTTATAATGCCTGGAATCTAAGTTAAAGTTAGCAGGCACAGGAGAGAAGAGAAGGCCCGCCAGAGAGGAAGAGACACGCAGGGTGGCCCCTGCCACCCCCCCACCCCCGCAGGCCTACCCCAGGACGGGTCCCCTACACAGACACTAGCAGATGTGTTGTGCATATTTTCCGTTCCCTCACTCAGCTCCCTGAAGACCAGGCGCTGCCACTCCTCACCGCCCCAGGCAGCAGCTCTCCCGCCCCCGGGCTCCCTGGGCATGGCCTGGAGGTTCCTAAGCCATTCACACCACTTCCCTGTGCACCCGATTCTGCAAAGTGCCCTTCCCTTACATTCTGTGGGAGTGTGCCTGCCTGTTGCAGTTTGTGTATAGATGTTCCCTGCAGCCACAGGTTTCATCTGAGGTGGCTGGGTCTCAAGTGTGTGATGCATTCATAGTGCAGTGCTGGGATGACGGGTGCTGGGATTAGGGGTGGGCACACCGGAGCAGGCCACTGGTGGGATTGGAATGCTGGACTGGGTGCAACATCAAGGGCAGGAAGAGCCCCGCTTCCCTCTCTTGTTGCCTTCATGGTCTTCACCATGCACTGCTGCCCCGCAGCACCCAGGACCCTCATGCTGGCCCTGTCCAGGAGAGAAGCAGGAAGCGGGGAAACACCCGTGCAAGCAGAGCTTACTGACCCGGTGCCTGGCGGCAGGCACTCCGACCCCTGCCTCCTCCATTTCCCATGTGGCCACTCCCTTCCCTGGGCACCTCATCCCTTAGTGAGAGCACAGGGACTTTGCAACCAGAAGGTGTCTCGTCTCCAGCCCCCACTAGCAGGGCGTCGCCTTCCATCACGGCAGCTCCATCCTGGAAGTGTGGACTCAGTGCCCAGGGTGTGCTGCTCTGGGCTACGGAAGACACTGTGCACCCTGCAGGCTGCTCCACCCGGGCTCCTCCTCTGGACAGAGCAGCGAGGATGAGGAGGAAATTCATTATTTTTTAATACAGCAATAGTAATCGATATCTTGGAGTATAAGCATTTTCAGTACTTTTCCCCTCAAGTAAGTATATTTTCATGGAAGATTCTTCAAGCCTTTAATGATTATTTTAGTTTAGTCCATTGAATAGGCATTTGGTATTGCAGCTGCATTATTTCACACATAATTCAGTTGGAAGTACTGAATAAATTATATTTAATCCTGGTGATTTATGGGACTTTTGCTTTTCCTCATGAGCAGCACAACATTTTGTTTTTCCATTTCCTCAGATTATCACTAGTAATCGTCACTGTAATAGGCATTTAAGTTATGCTCAAAAGGAAACAGAAGCAAATTATCCTATTAATTTAGCTTATGTTTAAAATAAACAGGCCTGTATCATAGATAGTTTTGTTGTACACTGAAATGAGAACGATCAATACACCAAGTTTGAATTTTTTTATCTTCTATTTTACATTACTTACATTTGCAACTGTGTTGCTGAAAATTCCTTTTTCTCTCTTCCCTAATTAATCAATTACATTGCTCTGTTTTATGTATACATAACGACCACATTCACCGTAGGGAATTTGTACTGTGAATGATACATCTTGATTCTCAAACCTTTCATTAATCAATTTCATTGGTACACTTTAAATAATCATAACGATCACATTCACCACAGGGAATTTGTTTATACTTGTGACCTAACTTGCTACCTTTTCTTTCCATTAGCTACCCCTCCTTCAAACCCTCTTTACCTCCTTATTTGCAAAATCCTCGTTTCTGCTCTCTCTGTCTCTTCTCTTTCGTTTTCTCTTTCCGCCCTTCCTTCCCCCCTTCTGCCCGTGTGCCTTCCCCGCCAAGCACTTTCTTCCTGCTATTAACATCTATGTTGGAGTTTTTAGAAAATGGGAAGCTGCCTCTTGCTCCTGGATGTGAAGAAACAAGCCAGCCAACGTGGCTATACTCTCGAAGTCGTCACACAGATTTGATGCGGTCCCAATAAAGCACCAAGAGCATTCCTCACAGAACTAGAGAAAAAACCCTAGCAATTCATTTGCAGCCTAAAGAGACCTAGACTAGCAAAAGCAATTCTGGTAAACACTGGCAAGGCTGGAGACATCTTAACCCCAAGCTTGAAATCATATTACAAAGTTACTGTATTTAAAAAAAAAATCCAGCTTGTTATTGGCAATAAAACAGACCTAAGGATCAATGGAACTGATTAGAAGATGCAGAAACAACTCCAAGCAAAATAAACTACCTTGTTTTTGGTAAAGTGGCCAAACATATTCCCTGGAAGAAAGCATGTTCAATCAATGGTGCTAGAAATGCTGGCTTTCCACATGTCAAAAATTAAAGCTAGAGCCATGTTGGATGCCACGAACTAACCTAAAATGGAAATGAATCAGAGATCTAAGTACAGAAACTCTAGCCAGGTGTGGTGGTACACACTGATAATCCTAGCACTTCAGAGGCTGAGGCAGGAGGTTCCATGTGAGTTCCAGACCAGCCTGGACTACAAAAGTGAGTTCAAGGCCAGCCTGAGTTGCATAGTGAGACCCTGTCTCAAAAAGACAAAAAAGAAGAAGAAGAAGAAGAAGAA